>JANAVB010032219.1:6591140-6896140 GCA_029216955.1 Iris pallida | reverse complement strand
TGAGAGATCATTTGACCCGTATGGGTTTCGTACATGATTACGACCTGTGGTCATCGCAAGGTGAACTATATGCGGAAAGACAGGTTGCGAATGCTGCTACTTATGCTTTTGATGATAATGCTGCAACGGATTTTGTTATCGAAGACGACGAATGCTCTATTGATTATGGAGACCTGCAGAACCTTGCACGAGATATGGTGTACGATGCGGCAGGGCCAAATTTTGATCCGGAGGATCCTAATCCCAAGGCGAAAGAGTTCTATGATATGTTTCAGGATGCAGAAAGACCTCTATATCCTGGTAATGAGACTCATTCTGTACTGTCAGTGATGACGCGGTTGTTGAACATAAAGTTCGATTTTAACTTGCCACAAGCTTGCTATGATCGAATTATACAACTAATCAAGGAGGTATTATCGAAGGAATCAAAAGAGCTTCCAAAAAACTTTTACAAGTCAAAGATGATGGTCCGACAACTGGGACTGGGGTACGAAAAGATAGATTGTTGTCGCAACGGATGCATGTTGTACTACAAGGAGAACGAGGACATAGAATGTTACAGCTTTTGTAATGCGGATCGTTACAAGCCAGTCAGGAAAAAAGGAAGACCAACTAGAAAATGATGTCCTTATAAGTATATACATTACTTGTCGATCACGAAGCGCTTGCAGAGGATGTATATGTCTTAGAATACAGCAGAACACATGACGTGGCACAACGAAGAACGCACAAAGGACGATAAAGAATTGTCACATCCTTCGGATAGAGAGGCATGAAATATTTCGATTTGCGCCATACAGATTTTGCTGCAGAGCCTAGAAATGTACGTCTGGCGCTATATTCTGATGGCTTCGTCCCTTTTGGGCAGTCGGGATCTCAATACTCTTTATATGTTCTTGACAGCTATCATACCGTGTCCCAAAAATCCGATGAAGAACATCGATATATATTTACAGCCATTGGTGGATGAGCTGAAACAGCTATAGGAGATCGTCGTCGCGACCTATGATATTTCCAGGAAATAAAACTTTTAGATGAGAGGTTCACTGATGTGGACAATCAATAATTTTCTCGCATACGGTATGCTGTCGGGATAGAGTACTCACGGCACCATGTCTTGTCCGATAAGCATGGAAAATAGTAAGGTGTTCTGCCTTAAGCATGGAGGAAAAACTTCTTTCTTTGACTGTCACCGTCAATTTCTGCCCGCGAGTCATCCTTGGAGAAAGAACAAGGACGCGTTCAGAGCTGAAAAACAAGAATTTTCTCATCCTCCTGCTAGATTATCGGAATACGATATTTGGGAAGATGTAAAGGCCTTGTCCACTGTAATAGAAAATCCATCGAACAATCGTGTCGATGGGTTCGGACAAAGCCATAACTGGACCAAACGGAGTATCTTCTGGGACTTGCCTTATTGGAAAGATAATCTTATAAGGCATAATCTTGATGTTATACATATCGGAAAGAATGTGTTCGATAATGTCTTCAATACTGTCATGGATATTAAAGGAAAGACGAAGGACAATCCAAAAGCAAGACAAGACATTCCGAGATATGCAAGCGTCCTTATCTAAACTTGATACAATAGGGAGCTGGTGGACAATTAACTAAGCTGATAGCACAATACACATTGAGGAAGAAAGATAGATTAATAATCTGCAAGTGGGTATCTACTTTAGGATTTCCCAACGGCTATGTGTCGAATTTGTCAAGATGCGTTAATCTCAATGAACGCAAGCTAACGGAAACAAAGAGTCACGACTGCCACGTGTTTATGGAAAGATTACTACCCATTACTTTGAAAGAGTTGTTGCCTTCTGCTGTATGGATTCTGTTGGCCGAACTATCTGTATTCTTCAGGGATATTTGTTCAACTAAGTTGACGGTGCAACACATGGTTAAACTTGAGGAGAAGATTGTCTGAACAATTTATAAGTTGGAGAAAATATTTCCTCCGAGCTTCTTCGACAGCATGAAGCATCTACCGATTCATCTAGCATACGAAGTCCGTGTCGGTACATCTGTTCATTATCGATGGATGTACCCATTTGAAAGGTACATAAAATTTGATATAATTTAAGTTGAATTTCAGTGGGTTTTAAAATTCATTTTCAATTCTCAAGGTAATTTGTCTCTCTAGATACCTACACCATCTAAAAAAAAAAGTTGGCAACAAGGCTCATATAGAGGCTTCGATATACGAAGCATATCTTATCGAGGAGATGTCAAACTTCTGCTTCATTTATTTTGATACTCATGTTAAGACAAATCGAAATAGACCTCAAAGGAATGACGAGGGCATTGAGGATGGAAGTATATTCAATGTAAGGGGAAAGCCTGTTGGGGCTAGTAAGAAACGATGGTTGACTGACGATGAATATGATGCCGCTTACTGATACGTCTTGTTAAACTGTGACATACAAGAAGTGAGAGATTTGGAGAAGTAAGTCAGTACACTTGCACTCGTTATAATCTCTAATTTGATGAAGTAAGTGACTACACTTATTCTTATTCTCTCTAACAGTGTATTTAGAGATGAAGTCAAAATGAGAACACCCGATATTACCGATGAGGGACTTCAAAGAGAGGTTGATTGTTCATTTCTGTCCTTATTTCACAAATACGTAAGTAACTGAGATAATATGTTATGCGGCTACCATTAAAATATTGGCATCTAAAATATTTAAATTATAAATATTTGTTTACAGATTTTATTGCCTGAAACAACACTCACAAATGAAAGTGTTTGTTATCTGGCATTGGGACCGAAGAAGCAAGCGAAGACTTAGCCAGGCTATGTTGTTAATGGCTTCAGGTTTAAGGCAACTCAGAATGCTATAAATGTCGAATTTATTAATGACGACTTCAGTACCAAGGATTCCGGTGTTTGCATAAGAGGCACCATCTATGACGACGAGCCGGACTTTGACTATTATGGAGTGCTTCGGGATATTATAGATTTACAATATGCTGCCCCGTATGATATGCATATTATGATATTCAAATGTGAGTGGTTCGATACGATACCAAATATCGGTTGAAGAATCGATAAACAATTTGGATTTGTCAATATAAATCATCGTAGGAGGTATAGAGGGTCCAATACATTTGCGATAGCAAGTCAAGCTGTTCAAGTCTACAATACAAGCTACCCAAGGCGTCATAGAGATCGATTTGACTGGTGGACAGTATACAAGATTAAATCTAGAAATACATTCAACGTTGGAGACCCAGCATACCAAGAGGACCAGATCGAAAAGTCCCAATACTTGGGACAACAGTCGGATACAATGGATGTTGAAGATATTGTTGAAGAAAATAGAGGGGAGGAAGTGGTTGATACACAAGACTTAGCTATCAACCAGGGGAGAAAGAGGTGTCTTATCCCAAATATTGAGGCATAAGAAGAAGAAGAAGAAGAAGAAGAAGAATTTGATGGGGATGAGGATACATATGAAATCGACGATGAGGATAAGGATGAGGATGATGATGAAGATGAAGCTGAGGATGAGAACGAAGATGATGACGATGATTAGGTTAAATATCATTGTATATTAAAAACACTTCCAATTACGTGAATTCAGTTTGACCTCATAAAAGTAATGACGTGAATTATGCTTTTTTGTTCGATCATTTACTTATTGTATGATTTTTTTTTGCAGATGGCACTCCAAGTCCTTTTCGTCGCGGCGGCACTAGTCGCCCTGCTGGTGGTATATATATTTTAGTTTAGAATTTTATATTCATTTACACTTCTATATTGTTAATTATGTTTATGTGTTCTATTTACAGGTCATGATGGCTGGCCGTGGTCGTGCTGCTGGTGGTGGTCGTGTTGGTGGTGGTGGTGGTGTATGTCATGGTCGTATTCAATCTTCCCGGGATGTGACTCCATCCAGCGAACCCGACCTGGAGAGTACCCCGGGCACAGACTCATCCCGCTGTCGATCGACAACTTCATCGAGGCATGAGTCTCAATCCGCTAGTGGATCCGTTCTACCAGCAGACCTACCAGCGGATCCACCAGTTACTTCACAGTGGGCCCCGGAGTACCCCCTTACTCGGTTCCATCCGGTTACTGGGGAGTACATGCGCGGACCCGCGGATCCTCCTACGGCACCAGAGAGGCCGATAGGCGAGTTTCGATGAGTGCTATGGCCTGCGGGGTCCTCATAAGTAAATTTAAGATAATTTATTAAATTTGTTTCATTTATTCAAGTTAATAATCCAATCGTTGCTTCTTTGTAGGTTTTTTCCATTTAATATTGCCAGGTCTCTAGGGGAAATTATCCGGACTAACTTCCATGGCCCCTACCTCAACTTTTTGTCGGTGCCCCCAAACATGAAGTACGTCTGGCTTGATGAGTTGAAGGTATATATATATAAATATATATATATATATATATATATATATATATATATCTTGTGGTTAATTATTAGTTACTCTTTAATCAACCATTTTTTTAATTACGTAATAATTGAATTTGTATGTTAGACGACGTTCTGGTGGCCGCCCCATCGCGAGGATGCAATCCGCAGGACCTACAGAAGTGCTGCCTCAAAGAAGATACGGAATATGATCATGACCTTAAAATAGGGCAGACGAGGCCGAATTGGATCCGACAGGACTATTATGAGGAGCTCTTGGATAAGATGGATACTCCTACGTACAAGGAGAAATCGGAGAAGGCGAAGGTGAACCGACGGGCCGTGGGGCTTCATACGGGGGGATCAAAGCCCCACGCAGCGGCGCTTGCAGATCTGGTGAGATACCGCAAATTTATTGCACTATCGAATTCGGTATTATTAATATATGGAGTTAATTAAATTCTACGAAAATTTTGTATGCAGATCCACCGGGCGGTAAAGGAGGAAAAAGCGCCAGAATCGGTCACCATGTACGATGTGTTCCAGCATACGCACAAGAGACAAAGGACGGGAGCTTCGTCGATGAGAGGGCCAAGGAGACTGATGTAAGTACTTATGTTTATGAGATTTACGATAGAATTTCAAGTATTCTGACTATAACTTAGGTAAACTTAGAATTCACATTATAACTTAGTGAAACATAGGATTTAGATTACAACTTAGGTAAACTTATAGTATAAACACATTCATTTGATAGGCTGCGTATCGTGAGGCCCTTAGTCGGGCTCAGTCATCTGCTGTCGAGGATGTCGGTGAAACGACGCCCACCCGGATGCCCTCTTCTATGGCCGCTCGTAACGACTTGTTCGTAGATACCGTCGGCGACTTTAAGAAAGGATGCCTGTTCGGAGTCGGCTCCCTGGCGCCGTTGCACATGGCGACTCAGAGATTTCCATCGGTATCGCCTCCTCCTGCGGTCCCGGCAGACGATGATGTGAGGTCACATCTTGCGCAGCTGCACGAGGCGGTGTCATCCTTGTGGGAGCAAATTGCCATGTACTTTTCGCCTTCTTCTACTGCTGCTGGTCCGTCTGCTGCTGGTGCCGGTACGTCTGCTACTGGTGCCGGTCCGTCTGCTACTGGTGCCGGTCCGTCTGCTGCTGGTGCCAGTCCTTCTTCCGTCGGTCATCTTTCTTTCAAACCTGCTGCCCCTCTGGTACCGTCTCCGACTGTGATGGTACTACTTGACCTCATGTCACCAGAGCTGCTACGCCGACTTCCGGGTAATGTCTTCGACGAATTTCTGCCATACATAGTGGAGCAGTATTATCTTAGGTCGCAGGAGGGAGTACCACCACCGGACAATCGAACTCCTACTCCTCCTTGAAGTATTGTATTAGAATAGTTTTTAAATTTTGAATATTTGTGGGAATTTTGGATATTATAACGACGGATATTAGTTTTTGATTTTTGGATAATTGGTGTGTATTTTATATTGGTTTGGGTGATGCATATTTGTGATGCATTATATTTGTGTGTGATTTATATTGGATTATAAATTGGTCTATGTGATTGTATATTGTGATTATATATTGGTTCGATGTTCGGATGTTGTGTGAACAGGGAAAGCTCTGCAAATTTTTTTTAAAAAAATCTCAGTTAACGATGGACTAGTGACGGGTTGGCGACGGATAACATCAGTTACCGACTACATTTTGACAGAAAATCCGTCACTAACTGGAGGATTTCTAATATTATCCAGTTAGCGACAGATAGCCAATGAAATATCTTACATAGTGATGACCTTTCGACGGAACATCCGTCGGCAAGGTTCTGATGGTATGAAAGGTGCACATAACTTTAGCGACGGACATGCCGTCGGTATGCCGTCAGCCTCTCGTCGGTTTTCACTTGGCGAAGGATATTCCGTCAACAAATGTAGCGGCTAATTCGCGACGGTTTGGCGACTAACTCCGACGGATTAGTGTCAAAATATCCGTCGCCATGGTTCTGGAAAGGACAAACATATCCAGAACCGGGTCGACAGATTATCCGCCGCGATTCCGTCGCTAAGCCGTCACGAGTTAGCGACGAAAAATAATGGAATAGCGACGGAACGATACCCTCTGATACACAGTAACGACGATTTTTTGACGAACTGTCCGTCGGTAAGAGTCTTTATAATTCACTACCTGATACTTGAATTCGACGAAACAACGTCGATAAGTCGTCGCTAATATAACGAATACTGACGACAGAAAGCCGTCGCTATTCCGTCGAGTGGCGACTACGTAGCGACGGACGTTTTTTAGCGACGATCTGATTGCCGACGGATTGTTTTGATCAAAATCCGTCAGTGATCCGTCGCTATGTAGTATTAGCGATGGATGGGCGACGGATGTGGCCGTCGCTAAAACAACAAATTTTGGTAGTGAGTTGCCTACAGATCGACATTTCCAGTGTCACTAGAGGGAGTACATAACGTATTCTATGTATCACAGTTGGGAAGATACGTGGCAGATAGCAGTCATGTGCTTGATCACTCTGAAATTACAATAGGTCCGAACTTGCCATACTAAGAGCAACCAGTAGGTATTCTTGATCGTCGAATGAAGGTGTTGCAGAATTATTCTATTCCATTAGTTTACGTAGCATGGAAGCATCACTCGCCAGGAGAGTCTACTTGGGAGTGCGAGGATGACATCCTCAATCACTGCCCTCATTTGTTTAGATATTTTTAGTATTTTTCATATTTATTAAGTAGTTGAGTAAATAATTATTTGATTTCTTTATAAATCAAAAACTAGCGAGTAAAATATTATTTCTTGGTATATTGCTTGTAAACTATTTTACTAAAAATACTTATAAGTATCTATTTAGTTTTAGATTTTTTAAAAGTTTAGTGTGCATACATGTATATATAGCAATATACCTATATATATGAATGAAGTTATCCTAATCCTTACATATCCTAATTCTCCTCAAAATTGACCTAACCTAAATCCTAATCTTGCTGTCAATCGAAATAAAACCCGACCCAAATAGTAATTTAATCACCATATATGTACGTTCGAGCGCAGAGAGTTTCCTTCAGAAATTTCCATCGAAACCTCTCTAAACCTGGCAACCTTCGACACCAGAGTAAGCCCCGATCAATGGCTCCTCTTAGTGACCCCTACTGTCGCCGTCAACCGCCTGCAATCGCCAGATCTTTGTAGAGAAATACAGTGCTCTATTTTTGGACAGAATAGTGAGGTACACACTTTGCAATAAAATTTCTCTATGTATACTTGATCAATTACCACTTCGTTCGGTCCTTTTAGATGACAAACTAACTAACTTTAAGCCTTATAATTGGTTCGAATTGAATCAGGTTGGAATCGACAGAAAAATACTTGAGTAAATCAAGAAAAATTATGTTCAACCCCGAACAATAAGGGTTGTCCAACCATACTACTTGGAAGGCCAACCCTGGTCAATTTAATAAGAAACCTAGAAATCTATTTAAACAGACCTGTAAACAACATATAGGGCTAAAAAAACCATTTAACATAATTAGATTTCGTCGACTGTATGACGAGAAATTAATCTCCCAAAATTGGCAAAAACTGTTTTAAAAGACAATAGAATTTCTCGAAAATTTCTCGATTCGACGTACGCCCCGACAAATCGGATGACGTGGTCATGAACCAAAAGCTTCGAAAGGTGCGTATCGACTTTGCAGATGTGTGGATTCGCTGGAACTTGATTTTGCTATGTGTGCACAACGAAATTGCGACTTAACGATCGAAATACTCCATATCGACCCTTTTGTAGACTAGCCTATAACTTCTTACAAGTTTGTCATCTCGAGACAAAATTTGTGTCACTGGAATCGTCTTATTTTTCTGGTCCTGTGAGCCAGGTTTGGTCCGATTCTACGAAGGCCGACTGGAACACTATTTTATCGAGCCCATGACCCGATACAACGGACAAATTTATGTACAAGTCACCGGAATTCAACTTTGGACATATGATTGAGCTCGTATCGTCAAACTGGACATATAGACATATAAATTTTAAACTTTTTAGACCGTAGGTATTGACATACTTTTTGGTGCAAAGAGGGTCCAGCGACGGACATCGATTTGGCTCAAAATTACAATTTTGTCCTCATATCCAAAATTGGACTTATGGGTTGGAAATTTTAGACATTTTTTTTATATCAAAAATGTTTGTGATGTTTATTTCAGCATCTGAGGATGTTTGCGGGAGTTGACTTACATTGCTCTTGATTTGAGTTGTTAGATATTGTCATTTGTACACCACCTCCAGGCAAGATACCTTGCCACTATATATTCTTTTACTTTATTTTACTTTCTTTATATACTGCATGTTTCTATCATATTGTGCGTCCAAGTCATACTTGGGTACGAGCTACTGCATTTGTCATTTTTGTTTGCCATTAAATATCAAGAACAAAAACTACAGAGGAATTGAACTTGATTGCAAACTCGCTTGTACAAAAGAAAGCCTAGAAAGAAACCCTAGGAAATAATATAAGCATAATTGTTTAGTTTTTGATTATGGGGGTTGACGATGGAGGCTCGGGAAGTGTAGCAACTCTTCCTTACTCCTTGGACTATCGGACACAGTCTTTGCTCTCGAAGAAATTTGTCAGCCTTTGATTGCCAACCTTTTGCATGGGTGTGGCACCCTGCTATTTATAGTGATTCCTGCAATAGAAGATTTTGGGTCGCATAAAGGGCCACACGGCCACGTATGTAACAACACACAAAGACTCGATCTTGGGATGCCAGCTGGTGGGGAGTTGTTGAGATTTTGTTGTTATATCAAATCTGGGTGGTTGAGACTTGGTCAAATTGCCATGTGTCCCCCACAACAGAGTAAAATCAATCTTCTGCGGCCCGAATCAACTTGGCTGCATGCGGTACAAAGAGTCTTTCTTCTGCGGCATGGATCGGCTTGGCCGCATAAAATCTTAAGAGTCTTCCTTCTGCGGCTCCGATCATCTTGGCCGCATGAGGTCTCAAGAGTCTTCCTTTTGCGGCTCATCCTAGCTTGGTCGTATGAGGTCTTCAAGGGACTTCCTTCTGCGGCTCGGATCATCTTGGCCACATGAAGTCTCAAGAGACTTTCTCCTGCGGCTCAAGTCCACCTGGCCGCATAGGGTTTCCAAGAGCCTTGCTTCTGCGGTACGGTTTCATTTGGCCGCATGGGTTCTTCGAGAGCCTTGCTTCTGCAGCTCGAGTCAACCTGGCTGCATGAGATCTTTAGGAGCCTTGCTTCTTTGGCTCGGTTTTATTTGGCTGTATGGGTTCTTCGAGAGCCTTGCTTCAGTGGCTCGAGTCAACCATGCCGCGTGGGATCTTCAGGATCCTTGCTTCTGTGGTTCGAGTCCACTTAGCCGCATGGGGTAATGACCCACATAAACACAGACTACTATGGTGGTGAAGGCCACTGTCTTGTGGCCGAAGTAGTTGATGGCGGCTTGGGTGCAGTGATGTCCTGGAAAGGGCTCCTCACACATCAAGGTTGCTTCTCTCTCCTTGTATTTATGAATGACCACCTCTCGCAAGTCGAGAGCAGATGGATCTACCTTTGCATCTATTTTATGGGCCTAGGTATCCCGAGCTCCCGTGTGCGTAGGTATCATATTTGCTCCCTGATCTGAGGCTAGTAAAAGCACTTGCTATCGATCATTGTAGGAAGACATTTGGGACCATAATATTTGTTCCCTGATCTGAGGCTAGTAAAGCACTGCTCTCGATCGTTGTAGGAAGACTTTTGGGACCATCATATTTGCTTCCTGATTCGAGGCTAGTAAAGAACTGCTCTCGATTATTGTAGGGAGACTTTTGGGTCCTGTCCTGTCCGTTTGCCGCAGAGGGTTAGACACAAGAAGTTCTGTACAACTTTCCATCAGTGGCCCGTGTAACAGTTAATGGTACCCGCTGACGGTCAGCAGATTGGACAGTTTGACGGGCTTGTTGAGCCTGCACTGCCCTAGACTTCTTTGACTTAGCACCTAAAGGTGCGTAGTAGGAAGAGTCCAAGTTGGAAGGAGGGAAGGGAAGTTGGTACCCTTTTCAAAGGAGGGAAGGGGGCTATATATAGAATGGAGTGAGCCCTTTCTTCTTCTCCTTTCCGATGTGGGACTAAAAGCAATATCTACTTTTCCATGCTTCTACACGACCCCCTTCAAAGTTTTTAAATTACAAATTTGGAATACTTTGAATAAGAAGCAAGGAAAGTAGAGCTGTTTAGGTGTGACAATCCTATCAGAGGTAGCATGGATGTGATAGGTTTGGGTACTTCTACTGGAAATTTTATGTGGACTTATCATCCTTGGCGTACCTTGGTTTTAGGTACAGATAATAAGTTGAGAGAGGGAACCAACATATTTACTTAGAGGTGATATGGACGTGGTAAATATGAGGTTGATGGTAGAGCTTTCCTACTCAGAGGTGATATAGACATGGTAGGAGTGAACTCGGTTAGGATACACAGAACAACTCAGAGGTGATATGGACATGGAAGTTCTATGATTGATGCACCACAACATAGGGTTTATTTTACGGGGTGTTTACTCATAGGTAAGGTGGGCGTGGTAAACATTTGTTTTTAGCATCATCCGCTTTGTAAGGGGTAGAAAAATAACTCAGAGGTGATTTAGACATGGTTGTTCTACTATTGGGGACTGAATGCAATAGAACAACTGGGCTCCAGAAGTATAAGATTGTAAGAGAAGGGGTGCTTGTACTAGAGGACCTAATACAACATTCGTGATTGGCAGAGGACATCTATCTTAGGGGACTTTTCGTTGACCTATTACCCTTTTGTGCATTTGTGATGCGAGTAAATAGATTCAAAATAATTTTCAGTGGACCTATTACCATTTTGCGTACTGGCGGTATGGATAAAAGATTTTGAATGATTTTTTTGTGTGGACCTATTACCCTTTTACGTACCGGTAGTGCGAGTAATAGATTTGAACGATTTTATGTGGACCTATTACCCTTTTGCGCCCCGGTAGTGCGAGTAATAGATTTTGAAACAAAACCTAACAGAGGTAATGTGAACGTGATAGGTTTTGTGGCCTTAACATCGTGGCTTTGTCCCAGATTGGGTACAGGTGTTAAGTTAGGAGATTATCTATATTAGAGGTAATATGGACGTAATAAACATAGAATCTATGGGGGCATAGAACGACTCAGAGGTAATATAGACGTGAAGGGTTCTATAAATGACAACTGTGGAGGATTGTCATGGAAAGGGTGCTTTACTCACTCATAGGTAATATGGACATGGCAAGCATCCTTATACTATAATGACAGTTCAAAGGTAATATGGACATGGTTGTATTCTAGGAAGTTGTGACAACTTTGGGATTATCGTAGCAGGGGTGACTACTCAGAGGTAATATGGACATGGTAGACACGGTTATAGAAGGATACTTCAGAGGTGATATGGACGTAAAACATTTTCTATATGGTCATGATGACACAGAGTCTTCACGGGAGATGCAACTACTCAGAGGTGATATGGACATGGTAGATGCACAACAGGATGTAAGAAAGCAATCTAGAGGTAATATGGTCGTGGAGGGCTTTACTTACTGAGATTTAGTATAGGAGGGTTGAACAAGTTTTCACCAGGATCTACGAGCACGCATGAGGGCACAAGAGCTCCTGTTGGCATTGCTGATAAAGATGGGTTTCAGGGAATTTGCATCCCCTAAGTCGCTCTGGACGACATCGTCCTTGGTGGGAGGCCCTCGTTGTTCGAATCGTCCTTCCCACTGAGAGCCAAGTGTTGAGCTCAAGGCTCTTCTTCGAAGAAATTGAGTGCCTGGTCTTCTTCCTCTGCGGGATCATTTGTGGAAGCCATATTGACGGATAGTACCTTCTATAGGTCCCGGTTATTGGTGGTGCCGCCACTGTTGTTGTTATTGGGGGTGGTACCAGGACGTTTGCCTTTGTCCTCTCCATCCGGGATGTGTAATCCCAGCTGGCGAGCCTTCTTTATCTTTGCCTCTGCATTGGTGGCGCTTGTGATGAAGGTCGTCCAATCCCTAAACTCATCTTCGCCCATCCAGAGGCTGATTGCGGTGAGCAACTTCTTCTGGCAGATTTCAATCAAGGAGCTTTCGGGATTGTCTTGGGGCAATCTCATTGCAGTTTGGCGGAACCATTCGATATAGTTCCTTGTTAGCTCCCTCTCCCCCGGAACGACGTCCATGATAGACTATATTGTCACATTATGCCCCACTTCGTAGAATCTCTCTAGGAACATGTGCTTGAAGCCGTCAAAAGAAAGGATACAGTTGTCCGGAAGGTTGTGGTACCAGTCGAACGCGATCCCCTCCAATGCTCCGATGAATAATCGTGTGAGGATGGCATCGCTATACGACAAATGGTCGGTTGTGACCTCGAAAAAAGTCATATACCGACTAGCAGAGATCTTTATGCCATACGAATCGATATGAAACGGTTTGTACCATGGCAGAAAAGGAACATCTCTCCACGCAACGGGGTACGACTGCCGTATTCAGAGGTCCCGGGAGGAGTCTCGGGCATTGAACATTGCTCGAAGCTCCTGGACTTCCCTCCTTGCCTCCCTGGATTTGTTTGTAGCTGAAGTAGCGGATGCTCCTAGAGGATTGTCACCCAAAGGAGGAGCGGTCGTATTGGAGTTCGCGTTGACTGCGGGTCCTAAGCTTGTTTGTCCAGGCGTCCTTGCTGGTTGAGTCGGCAAGGCAGCTTTGATTTCGTCTACTGACTTGACCAAGGACAGGAGCATGGCTTCAAGTACTTCTAGACGTTGTCGATCAGTAGGCCCTTCGTAATCATCGTCGACCATAAAAACTGTCCGCACGTGGGAAGACGTGGAAGGGACCATAGAAAAGGTGCTCTCCGTGTCGTACCCTCGTACCGAGAAATCATCGGGGAATGTCGGAATGTCTTCATCCTCGGATTCGGAAGGGGTGCCACCCCCTACGCAGGAAGCTGCATCGTCTTGGCAAAGGCGGTCATCCTCGGGGACGTCCAAGTCTGTTGCATAATTCAAGTGGATCCCCCCCCCCCCCCCGTGTATGCTCTTGGAATACTGGGTTATCGCATACATTGAGGGGACTGCTACTCCTGGCTTCATCTATCCCCAGGGAGGTCGAGGATGCACCCCCAGGTGTTGGAAGCTTCTTTCTGGATCGAGTGCCTAGGTAGACACCCCCTGTGGCTGTCGGTGGCAATCCTCCAGATGAGAGTTTCTTTGTAGTGCTGGCTGAGATTGCCGGGCTGTAAGAGCCTGTCTTCTTTTCTCTCTTGTCGGGAAGAACCTTCCGAGTTGAATTACAGGAGGCAAAAGGAAATTCCTCGCCTCCTGGAATTTGCACCAGTTTCTCAAGCTGTTGTCGGATAGGTGCTGGCTGGTGCAGTCGTTGAAAAATAGACTGCCGATCTTTATGTGCTGCTGACTTGTTGCAGCAGCAGTTGATGATGTCTTGGGTGCAACGACATCCTGAAAAGGGCTCATCACATGCCAATGTTGCTTCTTTCTCCTTGCCTTTGTGAGTAATTACCTATCGCAAGTCGATAGCAGACTGATCTATCTTTGCATCCAATTTGTGGACTCGGGTATCCCGAGCACACGGGTGCGTAGGTATCATGTTTGCTCTCCTGATCCGAGGCTAGTAAAAGCACTTGCCCTCGATCGTTGGAGGGAGACTTTTGAGACCCACCCTGTCCGTTATCCCTGGGGGACTGGACGCGGGTGGTTCTGTACAACTTTCCATCAGGAGCCCGTATAACAGTTAACGGTGATCGTTGGAGGGAGACTTTTGGTCCCGCACTACCCTAGACTTCTTCGACTTAGCACCCGAAGGCGCATAGTAAGAAGAGTCCAGATTGGCATATTCCACATTCTCAATGAACCGTACGGGGTTGGGCCCGTATGAGAGACGGTCGAATACAGAGCTTTTGACAGGGCCACGTAAGTCACCCTGTCTACGGCCAGGATTGGCTGCCGCATGGGCCATCTGCCTGCTGCCAGAGTTGGCTGCCGCATGGGACATCTGCCGGCGGCCGGAGTTGGCTGCCGCATGGGCCATCTGTCATGCCCCGATTCCCAAGATGACTCGAGGTACATGATACTTCTTCCCAGGCTACGCAGCTGTACAATGAGGACCGAATTGTACCCTGCGATTGTCGCCTGTAAGGTCCGGGATAGGCAAAGGCATAATCACAGAAATCCACAAATGACATAACATTCATTTATCTATAAATATTACATACTTGATCTAGAATTCACCAAAACACATATTATACATAATTGATTCATTGTCTTCAAACACACAATTTACATAATTGAAGATGTTCTCAAAATGAAGCTACATTCCATCCGTTCCACATCATTCATAAAGATCATTCTCAGTGTACGCCTGATCCACATCTTGATCTTCTTCAATCCCTAGTGAACAAAACTAGGTCGTTAATACGACGAGCAAGCCCTCAGTCAAAGGAGAAGTATGAATACGTAATAATAAGACAAGTGAACAAGATTTAGTATCTAGAGCAATTAAACTCATACCTTGATATTAGTCAAAAGTAAGTGATTCTCAATTAATGTCACAAGGACACGACAAGATCTTTCTAGACCTAAATACAATTTAGAGAAACTTTCTGGATCACACACACTCGCCTAGCATCTCAACAATAACCCCATTTGCCCGGGATCAGGATCGTACAAAACGGGTTGGTGCTTATATTCTCCAGCCGTCTGTACTATCACATATTGATGTGATTACAAGCAAGATAACATCATGTGTGGTTTCCGAATCATCTGGGTCGAGTCATCGCATCATGTGTTATAATCAAGAAGTTCGTATGACTTAGACATTTCCAAGAATATCGAACCCATTCATTAGAGAGCTGAGCTGAACTCAGGGCCTGGATATCTAATGAATTAATAAGTGTTCTGAGCTGAAAACTCAGGGTAATGTGCAAATGGATAGCTGAGCTAAAACTCAGGGCCTGGATGTCCAATTGCGATCAAGAAAGTGAGCTAAGCCTCACCCCGGATATTCGTACGGCCGCACGAACACCGGATCAGGGACTGATCAGTACGAAAATAGAAATTATATTACAAAGAAGTCAGCCGGGTGTGATCCAACGGTTTCTCTCCCAACCCCATGCAACCTATTCTAAACACATAGACTTCAGAGAAACTATCTCCCAAATGGGAGTCCTAGAAGTCAAGTCGCATTCAAATATTAGTTTCGTCTTTTCCGAAACTAAAGTTGTCCGAGAGATGTTGGAACTAAGGTAAAATTCCAAGGTATCCAATGGTCTAGAACTTGAGTCAAAAGTTTCTAAAGAGTCTGAATTGACGGAAAGGACTAACTCTGGAAATTCTCAAAAATTTCGGCAGAGTCTCTTTTGTATTTACTGACCCGAAAATTAATCCGATACAAGTAAACACAAAAAGAATAATAATGGGCACGCCGACCCCTTCGGTGGAGCAACCCTCAACACCGTCAACACGCAAATATATAACCGGGTACGCCGACCCCTTCGTTGGAGTAACCCTCAACGCCGGCAATACGCAAATATATATATCATCATATATATAAATTAAAAGTTTCTTACCCAAGACTTGGCAAGGTTTGCTAGCTACTTGTGATTTGCTAATAACACAAGTCAAGGATAATCATTAGTCATTAGGGAAACATATTCTCAAGAAATGGAATGTTTGTTAAAACACTATTTGAAGGAGACGAAACCCGATGTGTAGAGAGTAAAAATGCCTAAAAATCTTATACATAAACTTATAGCTAACATAAAACTATCTAGAGACTTAAGAATTATTACAAACACATGTTTGTACGTGTAAATTTCATTTGAAATACTGAATTTAATGGAACGTGAACCAAATTATTGAGTAAGGACCTTTAAAGACTCATATATACATACTAATCAAAATAAGGAATAAGGGCCTATATATATATACATTTGATCAATTACTAAATTATTGTGATTCGTGAACAAGTATTTGATCATAACAAGGTTACCAAGAGTTTTAAAGTCTATGGTAAATCCTAAACTCGATATTAATGTCTTATATGTATATATATATATATATTCGGTGTCCAAAATACACTAGTTTTAACAAGGTAGGGATGGAAATGTCTCAAATATTAGTAAAAAGAAATTTGGACAGAATTGAACATGTTAAGAAAAACACTTGTAATTACTAGGTACTTAAATAACTTGTTTAAAATTGGACTAGGTACTTCAAGTATATGTATAAATGACGTCAAGGCTTTATATTATAATAATAAAACTAGGAGTTGACAAGCTAAAGATATGTAACATACAATTTGAATTAAAGGATAAATTTTTTTGTGCAACTAAAAAAAATGAATGGTTAGTGACATACAAATCAGAATATAAATTCGATACAATTAGTATGGACATATATATATTTCTATATGCATCAACCACTAGGTTCACTCCTACGTATCCTATGTTTCATGTATCTTCACATACACTCACACGTATACATATATAATATAAGCAAAGTGTCCATTTATTATTTGTGTCCTACAATTTATGTCCAAATTTTAAATGATATTGTGTCCATATTGTATCCCAATATTGTGTCCAAAATGTATATTTATTCAAAGTGTGACGTGTCCAATATATTGTGTCCAAATTATATTCATCCATGGTGTTGTGTCCATTGTTATATATTCTTTCCTAATTCATGCTACAATCTTTCAAAATAAAAAATTTTTGTCATGAATTCTATAAATTTCAGAATATATATAATCCATATTTATTCAAGAAAATTTGGAAAAATTTCTCAAGGAAAAAGAGGGAAGAGGAAAGAGGACTTGCCTTGAGCCTTGCTCTTAGAGTACTCTTCCTAGAGGAAAGTTCCTTCAAAACCCAAAATCAGAATCCTAGGTCACAAAATAAAATTGGGTTAAAATTAGAACCCTAAAAACGAATTTGAAATCAAAATGGAGAGGAATTGGAGAACAAGGGGAGAAGAAGAAGAAGAAGCAAAAAGGGGGGGTGTGCGGTTGGCCTGCCGGCCGGCGGTGGCGCCGGTGCTGGCCCACGGCAGCAGCCGCGGCACCATCTGCCAGCGTCCAGAGTTGGCTGCCGTATAGGCAGACTATCGATTTCTCTTATGCGGCCTCTTCCTCATCAGCATGGATTTCTCTTGTGCCCCCAAAAGCTCAGCATCGTAGTGTTTTTCTTTGCTGGATTTAGGGATAGTAGGGTTCTCTGCGGTCGGAAACAAGGCCGCAGGAAAGATTTGATCACCATCTTGGGCCGCAGAAGGAGCTTCTTTGAGAACTTGGTCGGGGGCAACAGTTTTGCACTTCGACGTCCTACGGGTTCTCTTTGGGTTGGCTTGCTTCTGCGACGGGCTGGCGCTCCCTTCAGAGAGCATTTCTTCGAATGCTCGTTGGTCAAAACGAACCACGAGCATTTGCTGCATAGAGCCGAGCTTGGACGCGTAGGATTGCATCACCAACTTCTCATCAGAGGAGAAGGAAGTGCCCAGCAGAGTCGCCATCGTGTTTGCTATTAAATATCAAGAACAAAAATTATAGAGGAATTAAACTTGATTGCAAACTCGCTTGTACAAAAGAAAGCCTAAAAAGAAACCCTAGGAAACAATCTAAGTACAATTGTTTAGTTTTTTATTCTGGAGGGTAACGATGGAGGCTCGAGAAAGTGTAGCAACTCTGCCTTACTCCTTGGACTATCAGACACAATCTTTGCTCTCGAAGAAATTTGCCATCTTTTGATTGCCAACCTTTTGCATGGATGTGGCACCCTGCTATTTATAGTGATTCCTGCAATAGCAGATTTTGGGCTGCATAAAGGGCAACGTGGCCACGTCTATAACAGCATACAAAGACTCGATCTTGGGCTGCCAGCTGGTGGGTGGGTTGTTGTGATTTTGTTGTTATAGCAAATCTAGGTGGTTGAGACTTGGTCAAATTGCCATGTATCCTCCCACAACAGAGTAAAATCACTTTTCTGCGGGCCGGATCAACATGGCCGTATGTAGTACCAAGAGTCTTTCTTCTGCGGCCTGGAATGGCTTGGCCGCATGAAATCTCAAGAGCCTTCCTTCTGCGGCTCGGATCATCATGGTCGTATGAGGTCTCAAGAGTCTTCCTTCTGCGGCTCAACTTGGCTTGGCCGCATGAGGTCTTCAAGAGACTTCCTTCTGCGGCTCGGATCATCTTGGCTGCATGAAGTCTCAAGAGTCTTCCTCCTGCGGCTCAAGTCCACCTGGCTGCTTGGGGTCTCCAAGAGCCTTGCTTATGCGGCTCGGTTTCATTTGGCCGCATGGGTTCTACGAGAGCCTTGCTTTTGCGGCTTGAGTCAACCTGGCCGCATGGAATCTTCCGGAGCCTTGCTTCTGTGGCTCGATTTCATTTGGCCGCATGGGTTCTTCGAGAGCCTTGCTTCTGCGGCTCGAGTCAACCTGGCTGCATGGGATCTTCAGGAGCCTTGCTTCTGTTGTTCGAGTCCACTTAGCCGCATGGGGTGATGATCCGCATAAACACAGACTGCCTTGGTGGTGGAGCCACTGTCTTGTGGCAGCAGTAGTTGATGGCAGCTTGGGTGCAGTGATGTCCTGGAAAGGGCTCCTCACATATCAAGCTTGCTTCTCTCTTCTTGCACTTGTGAATGACCACCTCTCGCAAGTCGAGAGCAGATTGATCTATCTTTGCATCCGTTTTGTGGGCCCAGGTATCCCGAGCGCCCGGGTGTGTAGGTATCATATTTGCTTCCTGATTTGAGGCTAGTAAAAGCACTTGCTTTCGATTATTGTAGAAAGACTTTTGGGACCATCATATTTACTTCCTGATCTGAGGCTAGTAAAGCACTGCTCTCGATCGTTGTAGGAAGACTTTTGGGACCATCATATTTGCTCCCTGATCTGAGGCTAGTAAAGTACTGCTCTCGATTGTTGTAGGGAGGCTTTTGGGACCTGCCCTGTCTGTTTGCCGCAGAGGGCTGGACACAGGGGGTTCTATGCAACTTTCTATCAGGGGCCCGTGTAATAGTTAATGGTACCCACTGACGGTCAGCAGATTGGACAGTTGACTAGGCTTGTTGAGCCCGCACTGCCCTAGACTTCTTCGACTTAGCACCCGAAGGTGCGTAGTAGGAAGGGTCCAAGTTGGAAAGAGGGAAGGGAAGTTGGTGCCCTTTTCAAAGGAGGGAAGGGGCTCTGTATATATAATAGAGTGAGCCCTTTTTTTCTCCTTTCTGATGTGGGACTAAAAGCAATATCCTCTTTTCCATGCTTCTACAATTTTACGAACTTCCTTTATTTTTATGCATAATGACTTAGTACTACTTGATCACCCACTGAAATGAGGTATTGGTATATCTTATATGGCCTTGACACTTGCTTTATCACAAGTGGTGAGTCACATGTAGGACACAGACTCACATTGTTGGCAGGCCCCCGATAAGTATTAGATGTATGACGGTTAGGGTATAACTGCCAATAGATTTTACATGATCAGTAGACTTCTCAGTTGATGAGGTGTCGCCTTCCGAGATCTAGCTCATTAGTCATGATTTGCTACTTATAGTGGACAGTTTAGGAGGTCAGACTCCAATTATCTCAGACTATTTTTTATAGCTGGTTGGTAGTAGATTTGTTTCCACCCGGCTATATCTTTTGACTCTTTTATTTTATTCTCTCTGGACTATTGTTTATCTCTTGTGTTCTGTAGATGAGATGTAGATTATCCGTGATTGGCATGTGATTTACTATTTATAGCTTATGTATATGTATGAAAATTTCACATATTAGAGTTTTTTTCGCATGCATGCAGCTGACATGTTCCGTATGCCTAGTCCTATGTATATTGGGACTGGGGCATTACAAGGGGTAACCAAACTCGGCCCGAACTCCGTCCGAGTTTGCTTCGAGTTCGGCATACTTGAATTTTGTAAAACATGTTTTGATTTATGAAAAAAACATTAGAACTAGTATTCAATTGTTTACATAAATTTTTATTAATTTGGCTTAGCTATAGGGGCAGTATCCTAACTAGCGATATTCTGAGGACTAGTACACCGTATCGCTTCAGGCAATTTACACCTGTATGACAAAAAGGCCCTTTCGGCTTGTACCCAAATAACTTCGACTTAGAAAGATCATTTGAATAAAGTCTAAGTATTTTTTGAATATAAAACATTATGTTTATGAAAATTCAAGAATACCTAACTCGCGACGGATAAATTTGAATCGATCGTCATCCAATGGTTTTATAAATATATCTGCCAACTAATAATCTGTCAATAAATTCTAAATAAGTATCCTCGTGTTGTTGGTGATCATATAGGAAGTGATCACATATTTTAATGTGTTCAGTGCGTGAGTAACATACAGGGTTCTTAGTCAGATTCATTGTGCTAGTGCAATAAATGGAAATCTTAGTGTAGTGTAGATTATAATCATCTAAAGTTTGCTTCATCCACAAAATTTGTACACAACAATGACCTACATAGATATACTCGGATTCAGTCATTGATAATGCAACAAAATTTTGTCTCTTACTAAACCAAAAGATTAGAGTTTTTTCTAGAAAATAATACGTACCGCTGGTACTTTTACGGTCTACTTTGCATCAAGTAAAATTAGCATCAGATAGGTCAAATAATATAGTTTTGGGATATCATAAACCGACAGTAGAAGTACCCTTAAGGTATCTAATGATACGTGTAACTGCACAAAAGTGTGATTTCTTAGGGTTAGCTTGATGTCTTGCACATATGCAAACACTGAACATAATATCAGGTCGACAAACAGTTAAATATAATAAACTACCAATTATATTTCGATACTTACGCTGGTCGACTGTTTTGCCACTTTTATTAAGATCAAGTTTGGTTGATATTGCCATAGGAGCTCGGATAGACTTTGTGTTGTCGAAGTCAAATTTCATCAGCAAGTCCTTCATGTACTTATCTTGATTTATGAAGGTTCCTTGAGTTTTTTGTTTGATTTGTAGTCCGGAGAAGTAGTTTAGCTCTTCCATCACACTCATCTCAAACTCACTCTGCATACACCTAGAAAATTATTGACATAGTTGTTCATTAGTAGAACCAAATATAATGTCATCCAAATAAATTTTCACTAGTAAAATATCATCATTTGAAGACCTGATAAACATAGATGTATCAACTCTTGCTTTTGAAAAACCATTTTCAAGTAGGAAGAAACTTAGGCGGTCATACCAAGCTACAGAGGCTTGTTTGAGTCCATAGAGTGCTTACGTAACTTGAAAACTTCATCAGGAAATTCAAAATCTTCAAAACCTAAGGGTTGTTTTACGAAGACTTCTTATTTTATAAAACTATTTTAAAATGCACTTTTCACATCCATTTGAAAAAGGTTAAAATCCTGAAAAATACAAATAAATAAAGCATGCAAATGGATTCCAGTCTAGCAACAGGAGCGTAAGTCTCGTCATAATCAATTCCTTCTTCTTGATTATAACCTAGAGCCACTAGACGAGCTTTGCTGCGTAGAACTTGTCCATCCTGACTAAGTTTCCCATTTGGTACCAATTACAGATTGACCAATGGATTTAGGAACAAGTTTTCAAACTTGGTTTCTCACGAACTTGTTTAGTTCCTTTTGCATGGCATAAATAAAAAATTCATCTTAAAATGCATCTGCTACTGATTTAGGTTCTACTTGAGAAATAAATGTAACATTAGTAGCTAACGAGTACATACTCCCTTCGATACATCATCTATGAAAAGAGACACAGGATGGTCTGGCATGAATTTTATATTCTTTGGTAGACTCTCCAGATAGTCTTTGTTAGCAACAGTATCTTCAGTTGCTTTGGGTGTGTTCCTTGCATCTTCATCACTGCTGTCACTTTTAATATGACTGTTAAGCTTATCAAATAGAACATTAATCGATTCTTCAACCATCATAGATCTCTTATTGAAAACTCTATATCCCTTACTCTTAGCAGCATAACTAAGGAATATTCCTTCGTCTGCCTTAGAATCGAGCTTACCCAAGTTATCCTTGGTGTTCTGGATAAAATAGCGACATCCAAATTTTTTGAAATATGAAATATTAGGAATACGATTAAACCATAATTCATAAGGTGCCTTCTTCGATGTAGGTTGAACTAGAATCCTATTCAAAATATGACAAGTTGTACTTACACCTTCAGCCCAAAAATATTTTGGAAGATTGTGCTAGTTTAGCATGACTCTAGCCATATCGCTTAGAGTTCTATTCTTTCACTCCACAACACCATTTTTTGGAGAGTTCTAGGACAGGAAAACTCATGAGAAAAATCATTTGTATCGTAAAACTTTTTAAAATCCGAATTTACGAATTTGCTTTTATGATCACTTCGAATACGAATATCATGAAGACTTTTTTATTTTGAACCTTTTCGTAGAAAATCTCAAAATCAGAAAGTGCATCACTTTTGTTTGATAAAAAGAAAATCCATTTATATCTAGAGAAATCATCAACAATTAAAAAAGATTAGAGGTTACTACCAAGGCTAGTGACTCTACTATATCCAAATAAATCCATATGTATCAACTGCAAAGGTCTGGAAGTGCTTACAGTATTGATGGATTTAAGTGAGGATCTAGTTGCTTTATTTTTCTCGCAATCAGCACATACTATATCTCTATTGAATAATATTTCTGGTAGTTCTTTTACCAATTTCTTCGTTGATAGTCATGAAATGGTATCCATGTTTGAATGTCCTAATCGCATATGCCATAGCTAACTTTTATCTTGGTTGACTAGTAGGCACTTACTTATACTGTTAGTACTTTCTGAAAAGAAAACATAAATATTATCCTTCCTGATTCCTTCATAGATAGGATTACCAGTGGACATATCATAAATAGAATATTTATCTTTAACAAATTAATGCCATAACCATTGTCAGCAAGATGACTAATGCTTAAAATATTATTTTTTTAATTCGGCTACGAGACAAACGTCTTTTATTTCTGGATAGGGGACATACCAACAGTACCATTACTTAATATTATCTCTCAAATTATTTTCGTAGGACACATATCCTTCTCTTTCTTGATGTGACCAATCTTTTTGCAACCATAGAAGATAGTCACTTCTTTATTGCTTTGTTGATAATCTTTCTTCTTTTGGTTTGATCTCTCAAACCTCAAGAATTTCTTGAAGTTCTTTACAAGAAGAGCTTGTTTCTCACCATCTGATTCTTCATCGTCTGATTTCACTTGGGACTCTTTTAGCATATGCTTTGAAGGTGATAGATTTCTCTTTTGGTGTGCTTTGAAGGAGATAGATTTCTATTTTGGTGTGGCTTCTTCAAAGTCCTGTAGGTCGAGCTCATGAGTCATCAACTTGCCCATGAGTGTCTCCAGTAATGTTATGGTGAGATTGTTTCCTTCAATAATCGCAGTAGCCTTAGGATTTCAGTTCTTTGTTAGCCCCCTAAGAACTTTGTGAATCTTTTCATGATTTGTATAATCCTTGCCAAGAGATGACAAAAGATTAGTAATATCAAGAAAACGTATAAACATCTGAGTGATTGATTCATTTGGCTTTATCTTGAAAGTCGTATACTCTTGTGTCAATCTACTTATTTTAGATTCCTTTACTTGTGAAGTACCTTCATGAGTTACCTCAAGAAATTTTCAAATGTCGTTTGATATGACACATATATATACTATGTTAAACACAATATTATGAATGGCACAGAATAGTGCATTGATAGCTCTTGTGTCAAGACTGGCTTGTGTCTTTTCTAAATCTGTGTGTCTGTCATGAGGCTTATCGACAAGATTTCCATCAATCAGTACTCTTGGTGGCCTTTTGTAGCCATCTATGACTATAGACAAGAGATCATAGTCAAAAGATTTAAGAAAAAAAACTCATTAATGTTTTCCAATAGGTATAGTTTGTTCCATCAAATAGTGGAGGTCTATTTATAGATTGCCCTTCACTTGTGAATATAGATTTCACGGCTACTATATATATATATATATATATATATATATATATATATATATATATATATATATATATATATATATATATTTATATATATATATATATATTTTTTTTTAGTATAGTTTGTTCCATCAAATAGTGGAGGTCTATTTATAGATTGCCCTTCACTTGTGAATATAGATTTCGAGGTCTATTTATAGATTGCCCTTCACTTGTGAATATAGATTTCACGGCTATATATATATATATATATATATATATATATATATATATATATATATATATATATATATATATATATAAAATATATATATATAAAAAAAATATATATATATATATAAAATATATATATATATATATATATATATATATATATATATATATATATATATATATATATATATATATATATATAAAAAAATATATATATATATTCTCTAGAGTGTTATATTTTTATATAACCAACTCTGATACCAATTATAGAAAATTGGAATAAGAGTATAACAATTGATAATGAGGATCTACTTTAAGGATGTTAAGCCAAATAATAGAGTTCTTGCTCTAATACCAATTATAGAAATGTTGAGAACCTCTAGAGGGAGGGGGGTGAATAGAGTGCATATGTACATTGGAAATATAATCACCAAATAAAATTATTATAAGCAGTGCCACAAGTATGAAGTACTAGGCAGATGATAGCAGACTATAAAACTTAATGTATAAAGTAAAGAGCATCAGAAAAGCAAACTCATGACACAATGATATATATTAGTATTTATCTGAGAATACTAGTCCAGTCTCAAGTACTCTTGCTCGATGTTAATCCACTATGCAGAAGCTTTAAACTGAGCGCTTGTAGCTCCTTACAACACGAGTTTTTGTTCGAAGGACTCGCAACTTCAAACGAGACAAACATTAGAAATTGGAATATTTTTTAAAAACCTTCTTTCCAACTCGAACCAAACTCTAGATTGAATCGGAAAGGCACTTGGCCTAGCTAGGAGTTGTTAAAGGCTATATATGAAAGTGTAGATCTCTGGACTGCTTTTGAATAGATAGAGAAGAGAAGAATGATTAAATGATTTAGAATTAAAACTTCTCCAATATTTAAATCATTTTTGTGGACAAAACTCGCACGAGTTCGGGTCCACATTTTTCGTAATTCAAAAATTGGTTGCGGATCTTCAAGAAGAACAAAACAATCAGGAACTAACTAGGCCAAACTCGGGCAGAGTTTGGACTGAACTCGAAACAAACTCGGTTAGAGTTATTTCTATGAAGATTGCTCATTGTATTGATTTTTTTGGGTAACTTGGTATTGGGTATTGGATTAGTATGGAATGTGGAGTAGATAGAAAGGCTATTTGGACAGTAGAGTTCAGTAGAATAGCCAGTTTCTAATCCAATGAACCTCATATTTTTCTACAGTCAATAAAATAAAAAATACATAATAAAATATAAAAAATGTCTTGATCAACATCTGAAGTTTTTGTAAAATAAAGACGACGAGTTATAGCACGTTGGAAGTAGACGTTATATTTTTATACCTGTAGTTGTGTATTATTTGAGTATCGACCAAAGTCTATGTTGATTATCAAAATCAGGTATGATTATGACCAAGGCCAACATATACCACTCAGAAATGAAGCCATCCTTAAACCATACAGAACCCAAGTCTATTCCAGACAATCATGATCTAAGTTTGATCATAACATTAAACCAACATTCTCAAGGTCTCAAAATCATAAGGCCATCACACATGAGTCAACCCATCCATTCTATTGAACTCATCCATCAATTGTCCCATTCACAATTCCTTTCAACATAATATGCAATTCTCAAACATGTTACAACACACATGGAAACTTTTCTCTATTCCCATATTTTGAACATCATTCACAACATAGCATACTATGGCATCGAGTCATTATTGGGTTATTAGTGTCCAAACTAATAACAATCATGTACTCATAGGCATCATAATGTATTTAGACTTATTATATGGAACATCCAATGAGCAGCCAAGAGGGTCAACGAACTTTTCAGATACGAATCGACTTGGAAAGATCCTAGAAGCAACATTAGGATAATCGTGAAAGCAATCTTTGATTTAATCTCGGAAGCAACGCTGAGTAATCGCAGAAGCAACTTTGGTTAATCGCGGATGCAACATTGATTTAAAGTGAATCAAATAAGTGTCTAAGGAGTAAAGTTGTGCCCAATTTGTCATGCCTCGGTTCTGTGGAGTCATTTGTTGTAAAACCCAAAAGTTTGATTTTAATTAAATTGGAAGAATTATTTGGTTTAGTTAATTAATTAGTTAGTTTAGTTTAGTTATTACTATTATTATTATTAATTAGATTTTTAGGTTATTATTTAGAAATCATTAATTAATTATATTGTTTGATTTAGAGCCTTGGTTGATTTATTATGAGCCCATTCCTATTTTAATTATTATAGCCCATTTCTTCCTTGTTTCTTTTAATTCCTTGAGCTCAACCCACATCCAAGACCGTCAACCCATTCAACTAAACCCACTGCCCCTTATTTGACTCCACCGACTCCTCCCAAGTGCATATGTACTCCTCCACTACCCCCTCCTTCCTCCTTCCGCTCTTCTCATGTACAAACTCAGAAACTTAGAACCTTTCCCTCACAGAACCTTTCCTCACAAAAAATGCTTCACAAACTCTCACCATTTTTCCTTCTCACTCTACCATTCCGCGAACAGATCGCGCCACCACGCTCCTCGTTCCACGCTGCTCCCACGGACACCTCTCAATGCCATCCCCGTACACCCGAACCTAGTGTCCTTGGCGCTACCTGTCCCCGCGCTTGACCGTGCGCGTGCCCCAACGCTGCCGCCCGCATTTGTGCCCCCGTGTGCCCTGTTTTAGCGTTCTCCGTGCCGTTGTCCGACCCCTTCGGCACTTGCCCAGCTTTTTGGCCTTTCGAGCACCTTTCATGCACCGATCCGAGTCTGAGGCCGAAGCTACACTTTGGTTCTCCTTCATTAGACAATCGGTAGGTCCTTTTGACAAAACTTTCTATTTTACAGAATAGAAATTAGGCAGAAACCTGTAGGTTTAGTCTAACCAAGTTGACAGAATAAAGCTCTGCCAACTTTGGGATAATTAGTTAATGATTAATATTAATTAGTGTTAATTATGAAAATTAGTATAATTGGTTAATTATGTTTAGTTAATGTCACGACCCACACCCGCTTTTCGGGATGCGAGTATATGTCCAAGTCCAGTATACACCATCGTATCGGCGGTAGAATGATGTCGATAAACTTACAAGTCACGGAAGTTTAAAACTAACAAGGCAAACTATATCTCATCCACAGAAGTAAAAGATACAACTAACTCAAATGAGTAATAAATAAGTACTGAAGAACTGAATAATGAAGAATAATATAAAAATAAAGTTTTGATTATCAAGAATTCAAGTCACGTCCGGTGGAGACAAATCCACTACCAATAGACATAAATAAAATGTAGAGACAGGAAAATAAAGTACTAAGTCCAAACGATACTAAGCATCAATGACATCATTAGCAGCAATTGTACCATGGTGCGGCTCATACAAATTTTCATCGGTACCTGGATCAGCCTCGACTAAACCTGGAAAGATCACCAGGTCCTCAGGGGACTAGCAAGATACATAAAACATGCCTATCTTATAGTTTATCATGCATAAGAAAATAAGCAGGAAAGAAACAGAAAAATGGCAAGTAACTATGAAACATGATTATAAGAAAAACTACGCATAAATGAACTGCTGGAAAGAAAACAGGTAAACACATGGTAAAAGATCAAATAGATTTTCAAACCCTTGTCCCTAGTGTGTACTTCCAGATTTGAGCAAATAACTAACCCTCGTCCTGAGTGTGGACTTGCAGGTTAGTTCAAACAGTCAACCCTCATCCCTAGTGTGGACTCGTAGGTTAAATCAAATAATCAACCCTCGCCCCTAGTGTGGACTCACAAGTTAAGAATAAACGAAATTAGGAATAGCAGTTCAATTATGACGCACTCGTCCAGTATGACTCAATCAAGGTACATGTGAGAATTGATCCAATATGAAATATAATGCCAACCATGAACAAAGACGATATGTAAACATGACCAGTAAACTAGTATGCATAATATAAAATAAAACTCATATCAACAACAAACCAATAAAACTAGGTAATGATATGTATCAAAGGGAAAGAAACATAAGCATGTAATTAAACTGTAGAGAAAGGCAAGGTATACTTGCCTGGAGGTGGTATACAGAGAATAGCAAGTCCAGTTATGCAAATCATCAGAATAGTGAAGCAACGAAAGCTAACTTCCACGAACGACCTCGGATGCTGAAATAAATATCACAAATATTTTTGGTATAAAAAATGTCTAAATATGATAACACAAAAGTTCAATTCTGGATACAGGAGCAAATCATAATTTTGGGTCAAAATGATGTGCACCGTTGGATCTTCTTTACACTGAAAAGCATACCAGTACCTATGTCTACATGTCCGATTTGATGATACGAATTCAACCGTATGTCCAAAGTTGGATTCTGGTGGACCGTGCACAATTTTGCCCGTTGTATCGGGTCACGGGCCCACTAAAATAGCGTTCCAGTCGACCTTCTCAGAATCGGACCAAACTTGCACATAGGACCAGAAAAACGACACGATCCTAATGGTGCAAGTTTTATCTCAAGATGACGAACATGTACGAAGTTATGAACAAGTTTGCAAAGGGACCGATACGGGATATCTCGATCGATACGCCTCGATTTCGTCACGCGCAGACAACGTAATCGAGTTTCGTCGAATTCCACACATCGACAAAAACCATACATGTCTTTCGATGCTCTTGGGCTGCGACCACGTCGCCCGGTTTGTCGGGGTGCACGTCATATCGAGAAAATTTATTAAAAATTAAAGTTCGAAACTAGTTTTTTCTAAAACTTTGAAACTGATTTAATCACAATCTAATCAGTGAAAAATAAAAATAAAAGTAGGGTTTCCATCTCGTATATGTTTTAATTAAATATGTTTAAACATATTTTTGAAACTATCGGCGAATCGACCAAAAAGTGCCTTCCAAAACCAGTTCCCAACAGTGTGTTGGTATTGTATTTTCTACGGTTTTTCTTGAACTTTCAAGAATTACTATAATTTATCCTAGGAAAACCAACCAAATCTAATTGAAGGGGTTGACAGGTGGTCATATACGCAACTCGTAGAAATTTACAGCTCGGATAAACATCAAGCGACGAGGGAGAAAAAGAAGGTTGAACATGAATACCTTGTAGTATTGGCACTACTGTGTGACAATGTTTTATGCGCGCGGTCAGGCTGTTAATGACGGGTTAGGGCGGCAGACTAGCTTACAGGTGGCGGGGCTTGGTCGCGGGATGGCCGTGGGGGTTCTGGGATGGCATGGACTCGATCGCGAGCGAAATTGATGGGAGTTTTCCAGCAGAAGTTCAAATACGTGAGTATATAAATACTCTCTCCCAAATCCGATTTGAAATCTGAATAATTTGGTTTGAGAGCATCTATGGGAGAATCTAGAAAGGATTGGAGTAAAAAGGATTTTGACGAATTTTAACCGGAATATGCATGGATTTAAGGAGTTATTCTCTGTTCGGAGAAGGTGCTGGTCGGGGGTAGGGAATGGTGAATAGTGAAATGTTTTTGTTCACATGGTATGAATAAGCTTGGATTTAAGGAGTTGTTTTCTGTTCGGAGAATGCGCGGGGCGAGGGAAGGGAACGGTGAATAGTGCAATATTATTGTTCACACACACACATATATATATATATATATATATATATATATATATATATATATATATATATATTTTAATTACAAAACATGAAATTTTAATATATCCTATATTTGTCCTTAAAACATATATAAATAATTCTTTTATGTCCAACACAAATAAAAAATAAAAATAATAACTAATACATACCTGAAATATTATTGTAGCATTTTCTTGGTATAGGGGTATTTACTCATATATATATATATATATATATATATATATATATATATATATATATATATATATATATATATATATATATAAAATAAAATAAAATATATATATATATATATATATATATATGTTGAAAATCATTTATCAATGAATTATCAAGGAACCAATGTTAATGATATTTTTAACAACAACAACAACAACCACAAATAACAATAATAATAATGACAATTACAACGAAATAGAAGGGTTATAATAATTTGTGGGGGGGCGGGAGAACATATAACTACTTGTATTTTTTTTATAAGCAAATATGATTTTTCAATCAAAAAATAATAAATAATTAAATATTAAAACAAGAAAAAGATAGCCATAATACAATTTAATAAATTTTAATCAACATATTATTAAAATAGATAAATCTATTCACACCTACAGCTAATAAGTTAGTCAAGGCACTGGACTGCACTAGCCGTGCCATATTGTCTAGTTAGTGTGTATAATCAAATTTAAGCATGACTAAGACTATATTTATAAATAAATAAATAATTAATTAAAATAATTTATTTAAGCAAATAAAAAACATTAAAAAATTCTTGAAAATTTTTTGGGATTATATCCTACCCAACTTATAAAAATTATCCTCGAAATTAGAATAAATCTTAATATATAAAAATATAATAAGGCTGAATACGAAGGGAGAGTAGGTACATCAAATCATAACTCGGTTTACAAAAAGATGGAGGAGGTAGTCATAGAAGGAAGCCAAACCGACACCATATTCTATAAGATCGGGTATTCTTAGTCTTGCATGGATTATGGGTACAATTTATTTGAAGGAATGGGTCTATATTGCATGGTTAAAAAATAAATAAGGCAAAAATAGGCATTCATGGTTTATTCGAAGGGGAAGTGTGTTATACATGTAGTGTAATTGAAATATAGCACATAATTATTTGTTTGTGTGGGACATGTATGTCATATGTGTAGAGTGGCTCGTCTAGTTCATGAGGGTAAAATTTGTTGGAAGGAAAGGGCAAGTGTTGTGCTCCAAATATCGAAGTCACGGAAGAGGTATCAAAATGATACAGATAGAAATGGACGTTATAAACCACTAATTTATTAGTCCAATCGGAGGAAATAAGTCAAATTCAAAGATCGTACCTTGATTTTCGAATAATGGGGAAACGATTACATATGTCATTTTTGCGCTTCCAAGTTTGGCAGGGGACGCTACGATGACATATGTATCGAAGAAATCGAAGGATTCACTTTTTTATAGTACACAAGGGTTATTGATGGGGGCAACAATTTCTAAGCTACGTCATGCAAGAATTTCTAACGATTAAGTCTAATCGTGATAGGCCTGCTGGACTATGGTCATAAGGTTTCTAATAGTATCGGGGGTAGTACTCATGCATTGATATCGATAACTCGAAAATCATAGTAAGAAGAAGTATTATGCTGTGCATATTGACTAAGCTAGTGAATGCGTGGTTCTGATGCTAAGTCATGTCTAATTAAATAAAAATGGTATAACTAGAATGATACCAACTAGATCCCTAATCTTGGGATGGATGTCTATCATAGCCATGGTAAATGCTTGCCCTTGCCTTTGTCTATTTATCTTATGTCAAAGCTGCCTAATTGTGCTGCCTGTTCTGGTAAGGGTTTGCAGATAAATAATGGTCTAACGCAAGAAATACAAGGAGTAAGGGTTAAGAAATCAAGATAAAATGATTAGACATCAAGGGCACATAATTACTTACGGAGAAGATTGTATGATAGTCGTCTGGGTTAGGGATACGATTTAAGAAAATGATTCTAATCATTCCTAAGTTTCAAACAATTAGAGGTCACGATAATCGATCTAGAGTTGAGGGAAGGATGAGTAACTCAAGACAAAGTTATAGTCATATGACTTGGTCGATGGCTACCTACACTTTGCATATACAACTAAGTGGAAATCTCCGTGTCTATCTTAAGCACGAGGGTTTTGTCTTTCCAAAATATGAAAAGACAAAAAACAATAAAGAGTTCAAAGAAGATGTTATTGAATATCAGTACGTCGTTCAAAGGCGACTGCATAATTTAAAATATAATGGTCAAGGTAGTCGTGGATGAGAACCTATAGGGCTACTATATTTGTTAACTATATCTCAATCTACGTAGAGTAAAAAGAGCGAAGCAAATGCACTTGGTCGATCAGACCATCGTGCACCGATTCTAATTAGGCAATATATTAGTGGGGTACCTCCAATAACATATATGTCATGAACAAGCTCGATAAAAGAATAAGCTTGCAAAATTAGGCTATAATAGCAACAATGGTCAAGATGGTAAAATATAAGTATATAAGATAATTATGAAAGACTATATGAATAATTCAAGTTCCTTAAGAATCTAAGTCTTGTCCGGTGTTCGTGCCTATGCAGTCATCCTACTGTCTTCTTGTTTGAGGCCTTGGTTAAGGTCAAAGGTAATGTTAGGTCGTGAGACATTCTACCCAACGTACAAGAGTTAAACTAGTAGTATGGTGTGACAATGGATCATGTCTACCTAGTATAGGTCACTTTCCTAACCTCTATCAAGTATGAAGGAAAGATAAGAATTACGATAGAAGGGATCAAGGAAGATGCAAATCAAGGAGTCAAACGAGAGTTCAAAAATGAAATCGAGAAAGGAGATAAAGTATGTAAATGAGATCTTAGACTCTAATCCTATATTCAGGCTTGCTTGGTATGGTAAAGTAATCAAACAATTTATCGTAGACCTGTATGGGCCACCAAAAAAACTTGTCACGATCTGTACCCGCTTTTTGCGATGCAAGTCTGTGTCCAAGTCCAACCTACGTTGCAGTGCCAGCGGTAGAACGTTGTCTATAAACTCACAAGTCACAGAAGTTTAGAACTTACAAGGCAATCTATATCTCATCCACATAAGTAAAAGATACAACTAACTTAGATGAGTAATAAATAAATACTGAAGAACTGAATAATGTAGAATAATATGAAAATAAATTTTTGAGTATCAAGAATTCAAGTCACATCCGGTGGAGCAAATCCACTACCAGTAGTCGAAAATAAAATACAGAGATAGGAAAATAAAGTACTAAGACCAAATGATGCTAAGCATAATTGACATCATCAGCTGCAATGGTATCGTAGTGCGGCACATACACTTGTTCGTCTGTACCTGGATCAACCTCGACTAACCCTGGAGAGATCATCACGTCTTCATGGGACTAGCAAGATACATAAAATAAGTCTATCTAACAGTTTATCATGCATAAGAAAATAAGCATAAAAAGAAAAAAAAATTAATAAGTAACTACGAAACAAGAATATGGGAACAACTACGCATAAATGAATTGCTAAAATTAAAATAGGTGAACACATGGCAAGAGATCAAACAGATTTTCAAAGCCACATCCCTAGTATGGACTCGCAGGTTTGAGCAAATAACTAACCCTTGCCCCTAGTATGGACTTGCAGGTTAGATCAAACAGTCAACCCTCGTCCGTGTGGACTTGCAGGTTAACTCAAATAATCAACCCTCGTCCTTAGTGTGGACTCGCAGGTTAAGAATAAACAAAAATAGGAATAGGAGTTTAGTTATGATGCACTCATCCAGTACGATTCAATCAAGGTACAAGTGAGAACAGATCGAATATGAACCATAATGCCAACCGTGAACAAAGATGATTTGTGAAAATGATCCGTAAACTAGTATGCATAATATAAAAGAAAACTCATATCAACAATCAACCAAGATAATGACATGAATCAAAGGGAAAGAAACGTAAATAAGAAATTAAATTGTAAAGAAAGACAAGGTATACTTGCCTGGAGGTGGTGTGCAGAGAATAACAAGTCCAGTTACGCAGTTCATCAAAATAGTGAAGCAACGAAAGCCAACTTCCATGAACGACCTTGGATGTTGAAATAAACATCAAAAATGTTTTTGGTATAAAAAAATATCTAAAAACGCCTACCCAAAAGTCCAATTCTGGACACAGGGGCAAAATTATAATTTTAGGTCAAAATGATGTCCGTTGTTGGACCCTCTTTGCACCGAAAGGCATGCTAGTACCTAGAGTCTCTAAAGTCATCAAACTATACATCTATGAGTCTGGTTTAATGATACGAACCCAACCGTATGTCCAAAATTGTATTTCGGTGGACCGTGCACAATTTTGCCTATTGGATCGGGTGGCAGGATTGCCAAAATAGCATTCTAGTCGACCGTCTCAGAATCAGACCATACTTGGCACACAAGACAAGAAAAATGACACGGTTCTGATGGCATAGGTTTTGTCTTGAGATGATGAACGTACATGAATTTATGGACTAGTTTGCAAAGGGGTCGATACGGGATATTTCGATCGATACGCCTCGATTTCATCGTGCACACACAACGAAATCGAGTTTTGTTGAATCCCATACATCGACAACATCCATACACGTCTTTTGATGCTCATGGGTTGCGACCATGTTGCCCGATTTGTCGGGGCACATGCCGTATAGGAAACTTTTATTAAAAATTAAAGTTCGAGAACTAGTTTTTCCTAAAATATTGAAACTGATTCAATCACAATCTAATCAATGAAAAATAAAAATAAAAATAGGGTTTCCATCTCGTATATGTTGTCATTAAATATGTTTAAACATATTTTTGAAACTGTCGACAAAATGACCAAAAAGTACCTTTCCAATCCAGTTCCCAACAATGTCTTGTTATTCTGTTTTCTATGATTTTTCTTGAACTTTCAAGAATTACTATGATTTACGTCTCGGATAAACATCAACCAACGAAGAAGAAATTAGAGGATGAACATGCATACCTTACGGTGTTGGCGCTGCTGTGTGACAATGTTTTGCACGTGCAGTCAGGCTGCTGGCGACGGGTCAGGGCGGCACGCCGGAATGCAGGTGGCGAGGCTTGGTCGTGGGATGGCCGTGGGGGTTCTAGGGTGGTCTGGACTAGATCACGAGCGAAATTGATGGGAGTTTTCCAGCGAAAGTTTAAATACAAGAGTATATAAATACTCTCTCCCAAATTCGATTTTAAATTTGAACAATTTGGTTTGAGAGCATCTTTGGAGAATCTAGATAGGATTGGAGTAAAAAGATTTTTGAAGGATTTGATTTGGAATTTGAATCGGAATATGCATGGATTTAAGGTGTTTTCCTCTGTTCGGAGAGGGCATGGGTCGGGGGAAGGGAACGGTGAACAGTACAATGTCACTATTCATATGGTATATATATGTATTTTTTTCTCTTTTTTTCTTTTTTTTTGACAAAACTAACTTCTAAAACCCAAAAGATACAAAATATATATATAAAAATATAGTCTCTAAAATATTACAAAACATAAAATTATAATATTTCCTAGTATGTAGCATATATTTAATATTAGTATTAATAACTATATTTGTCATTAAAAAAAATTATATATATATATATATATATATATATATATATATATATATATATATATATATATATAGATATATATAATTATTTTATGTGGAACTCAAATAAAAAAAATAACTAATACAGACCTGAAATATTATTGTAGCATTTTTTTCTAGGGCTTAGCTGCAGACGTGCGATTAGGGTGCGCTGGCGAGATCCCCTCCCGCAGAGCCGACGGTGACCATCCCGCTGGCAATGGATCAAGCTCCTCCACTTATTTCCTCCCCTCTCCTTAACCGCACAGTTCCCTCCCTCCACTTCTCGCCCCACCAACCTTCCATCCCGTCTTCCTCATCTTGCTCTCCCGCCTCTCCCCACCGCCCATATATATATATATATATATATATATATATATATATATATATATAAAATTATTTTATGTGGAACTCAAATAAAAAAAATAACTAATACATACCTAAAATATTATTGTAGCATTTTTTCTACGGCTTGGCTGCGGACGTGCGATTAGGGGGCGCTGGCGAGATTCCCTCCCGCAGAGCCGACGGTGACCGTCCCGCTGGCAATCGATCAAGCTCCTCCACTTCTTCCCTCCCCTTTCCTTAACCGCACAGTTCCCTCCCTCCACTCCTCGCCCCACCAACCTTACATCCCGCCTTCCTCATCTGGCTCTCCCGCCTCTCCCCACCGCCCAATGTCGCCAGACACACCACCACCTTCCTATCGACCATCACCCCCTCCGATAGCTCCTTCCGCCAGTAGCTTTCTACCACTCCTCATTCTCCTTTTTGTACCCCATCTCCATCTCTACCACACCCCCACCCCCCTTCGCTTCTCCACCTTCCTCTATCGATGTTCAACCATTCCGCCCCTTTCTTTCGAAGTGGCGGTTGTAGGTCGAGCCAAATCGGCCTCCTTCCCCCTCCCCCTCTCTCACCCCCTCTCCCTCGGGCACGTTCGAAGCAACTCTGTCGATTCAGTTATCGGAGGAGGATATCGCCACGCTAGCCGGCCCCTTCAGTTTTGCACTCGTCGAGAAATTTTCCCACTACAGACTGCTACTGTCGGCGATCAGATTAAGGTTCGATAATTTATGATTTTGCGGGGTAGTCACCGTCGGGGTGATTGACGTGAAGCACTTGCTCATTAGGACTCAAATCAAAGCATATTTCCTTTAGCACATGCAATATTTTTGGAAGATAGCAGGGGGTACCATGAGAATGTTCAAATGGATCCCCATCGCGAATCTTCGCTGGCTATAGTATGGATATCTCTCCCAGCCTTCCCCCTTTGCCTCATTTCCAAATCAGCTATATTCGCTATTGTTCAGTGCATTGGCAACCCTTTAACCATCGATAAGGCCACGATGGAATTCGTTCGACCAAGTAGAGCTAAAGTTTTTGTGGAAGTGGATGTCGGCAAAGCCCTTCCCTCGAGAATTCTGGTCATCATCCCTGGTGGAGAATATTTTTGGCAGAGTGTCATATAAGAGGATCCTCCAAAATTCTGCAATCTTTGCCTTCATTTAGGACACACTTTTGTCAAATTCAGATCACACTGACAAGCGACCAACAATGGCAAACAAGCTCTGCCCACCCCTTTGTCGGATCGATCGGATGACTCCTTCATTGTAGTTGGAGGTCACTACAGAAAGAGTCTCAACCTCTTGACCTCCAATACAGAAGTTTCCACCTCCGTTTCATGTCCCTCGTCCCAGCTCCCCCCCAGAATCCTTTCTCGTCCCAACCGACCGGCACCGTTTGCCTCTGCCTCCTACTCCCTTTAGTTCTATTACCCACCATATCGCCACCCCTTCCCTCCTGGCCACCTCCAGCAACCAACAAGCTCCCTCATCCCCCTCCGTTTACCACCTTAAACCCCTTCCACCCCATACTTAAGCTCAATAGCCCCACCAATCCAACTACTCCTCCTCCTGAAGCTGTTCTAAGCTTGGTCCCCTACCTCCACCCTATAATCCCTTCCAGAGCATATATTCTAGATCACGCACCGCACAACCTTACGGTGGCCACTTTCGAGGAGGAAGGATCTATTGCAACCGACACTCTGTTCAATCTTGGTGTAAGCCATGTTTCTCAAATTTTTTATATTTTATTTTATTGTGTTTGAAAGTAATTTATTTTTGAAACTTTGTAAAAGATATTTACTATTTTTTCTGCATTTCAAAATATAGTTTGTAATTAACGGTTTGAAAGTACTATTTAGTTTTAATAAATATTTGTTCTTGAAATTTTATTATTGAAATTATAAAGTTATTTATTACTATGTTTGGATTTTCAAAAAAAAATATCGGTTTCGAAAATAGTTTGAAAATTATGATTATTTTTGGAGCAATAAAAATATCTAGTAACTTATTTTGAATAAGATTTAGATTTGTAAAATATATTTTACCTTATTTGATAACATTAAAATTTATTTAAAATACTTATGGTGACTAATTATGGCATTAAGAATTATCTAATCTAGATTTGAAGTATTATTTGATTTAACGATTTATCTATTATATGATTTAAATTGTTTTGATAAACATTAAATTTATCTTAAAGTTATTGTGTTGAATTTGATTTGGATTTAGATTTGGATTTGAATTCATATGATTTGGATTTAAATAATTTATTTGATTTAAATTTATGGAGAGACTCGTCCGTTAGAAATTCTAATCCTATTTGAATCATATCTAGTATTAGATAGATTATTTCTTATTTGAACTAATCATATTCCTATCCAAATTAGTTGGTAATCCTAATCATATCTTTATTGATTGAGTTCTAATCATATCCTAATTCACTAATTGCTTTCTATTATCTATATATATTGAACCTATAAAATAAAATCATCTCGCATACCTTCTTTTCCAAAATTTCTCTCTTTTTTCGTCATAATTATCCCCAAATTCGTCACAAATTCAGCCTTCCTTTTCAAATGTTTTACCAACTTCGAAGGGCCATAACTTTCAACTCTGGACTCCGTTTTACCTCCAGTTTTTTTGTTGTAACCGTCTTGAGGTATATTTTCTGAATATAAAATTTATTTTCAAATAATTTTAGGCTAATTTTCTGGCAAATTCGTGTAGTGTCAGTTGTCCAAAATTTGACACGTTTCGGTATTTTCGAGATTCCGGAAGAACCATGAATCAGAATCATGATCTGTTTGAAGTTTCGGAACACTTATGAAAAAGTACACATAATATATTTTTCTCAACAATTTTCCAAAATATATATATATTTTTGTTTTTATTTTAGAGGCCCGTCTCATCAATTGAAATCATCTTGCATAGTTTGACTTCTGAGACTATTTTTGTGCCAACATGATCATATCACGCCAGTCAACCCCAAATCAAACCGAGGCAGGTACTTGTTGACGCTTTCATGTGCATTTACTTTATATTGTTATATTTCACTTATACATGCTATTTTTTGTGTCTTGACTGTTTACACACACGAGATTGAGTCATTTACTAATGTTTTCTAATTGTTATCGTGATTGTTATCGTGACCTTGTTTTCATGATTGTGAACTATGGATATTAGAGGGGTACAATTATTAGGCACGTGGACAAAGCTCAGATTGTATTGTTGGCAACTCTCCCGTTTACGGGGACGGGCCTTATAACCTCATTGTTCGCCCAAGCCGTCCATGTGTAGGAACGTTGTACTTTTCATGACACGTGCACTATTATGGCTTATATGAATTTCTTTGTCTTTTCATTCTCGCTACCTTCTTATGTAGTTTATCATATTGCATATTTCGTTGTTCATATCGTTCGTGTTTTCCATTGATCATTGTTTCCATGTTTAGTGTTATATTATTTTATATTGTATTTGTATTATGTTGGCTAGACTTGTACTTGTTTCAATCCTGACTGGATAACCATTTTTCAGTTGACAGATTTTTGATGACAATTCTCGATGACTTGCTCTCTTGCTTTGGGTTCCTTCGGGTGGAGTTTGAGCTGGCTTGGAGGCCAACCATAGATTCTAGCTCGATTAGTCACATGTAGCGGGTTTGTATCTGTATGCAAATTTGAATCTATTATTGGAATTGCAATTATAATAATTATTGTGAATGAGCAAAATAGAGATATTTGTTGTATTTGAGATTTATATTGAACCTAGACAGCGTATTACCGTCGATGCTGCGGCGTAGGCTGGACTTGGCAACGTACTCGTATCCCAAAAATCAGGAGCGGGTCGTGACAAGTTTATATGGCGGCCCATGCAGGTCCATTTTTGCAAAATTATGCGAACTTGTGGTATTACCTATATTAGTCGTACTACTGCAAGCCTGTAATTAGAATGCTCACTCACAATTCGGTTGATTTGATTTTTAAAAAATGACTAGGCATAGGACTAGGTATACCGTGGGTATCCCATAGAATTATTTTGAATTGATTGTATGGGAAGTTAAGGTTGTTACATAGGCTACATGATTAAGGTGGTGATATTCGTTGAATTTTGAGATGCCCTATTTGATGAAGTTGAAATTGTGATTGATAAATGACTCTAATCAAAGATGGATAGAATTCTCGATTGATAAATTGAATATTTTGGTTACTGTTGAAGATGAAATTGTTAGCTTTTGGTATTCTGAGGTTTAAATTTCTATATGATCGATGAGTTATTAATAAGGTCGAATATTTAATTTTTAAAGGAAATAATTTTGATTTGATCAATAAAATTGAGGTATGATTTGAAAATTTATGGAATTTAAATTTTTGAGGAGATTATAAAAATATTGAATTTTGAATTTAAAATAAAATTGAGTAATTTAAAGTTTTGTGAAGTTAAATTTTGAAGATATTTATCAAGTTGGATTAAGGGTTGTGAATTTGATAAGATGATATTCATGATTGCTACATCACGGTATTAAATTGAGTTAGTGATTTAAAAAATATATGATTGAATTTGAGGAATTTTTTTAAAAATATTCTTGAGGATACGAATTTATAAGATTGATGAGTGATAACTTAGATGTTATGTAGGTAATACTCCTCCGAACTATATCCACTGACTACATTCTTCCATCCTTCATGATCAATCTTCTAATTAAGAAAAAAATATTATATTTATCTCATTGATCATTATTCCTTTTTAAATTTTTATATCTTTTCACCTGACCAACCAAGCCTATTTTTCCTGTCATCCTTAAATTTTGAGGACGAAAATTTTCTAAGGTGGATAAATTTGTAACCCCTGTTTCTCAAATTTTTTATATTTTATTTTATTGTGTTTGAAAGTAATTTATTTTTGAAACTTTGTAAAAGATATTTACTATTTTTTCTGCATTTCAAAATGTAGTTTGTAATTAACGGTTTGAAAGTACTATTTAGTTTTAGTAAATATTTGTTCTTGAGATTTTATTATTAAAATTATAAAGTTATTTATTATTATGTTTGGATTTTTTTAAAAAATATCGGTTTCGAAAATAGTTTGAAAAATATGATTATTTTTGGAGCAATAAAAAGATTTAGTAACTTATTTTGAATAAGATTTAGATTTATAAAATATATTTTACCTTATTTGATAACATCAAACATTATTTAAAATACACATGGTGACTAATTGTGGCATTAAGAATTATCTAATCTAGATTTGAAATATTATTTGATTTAACGATTTATCTATTATATGATTTAAATTGCTTTGATAAACATTAAATTTATCTTAAAGTTATTATGTTGAATTTGACTTAGATTTAGATTTGGATTTGAATTCATATGATTTGGATTTAAATAATTTATTTGATTTAAATTTATGGAGAGACTTGTCCGTTAGAAATTCTAATCCTATTTGAATCATATCTAGTATTAGATAGATTATTTCTTATTTGAACTAATCATATTCCTATCCAAATTAGTTGGTAATCATAATCATATCTTTATTGATTGAGTTCTAATCATATTCTAATTCACTAATTGCTTTCCATTATCTATATATATTGAACCTATAAAATAAAATCATCTCCTATACCTTCTTTTCCAAAATTTCTCTCTTTTTTCGTCATAATTACCCCCAAATTCGTCATAAATTCAGCCTTCCTTTTTAAATGTTTTACCAACTTCGAAGGGCCATAACTTCCAACTCCGGACTCCGTTTGACCTCCAGTTTTTTTGTTGTTGTAACCATCTCGAGGTATATTTTCTGAATATAAAATTTATTTTCAAATAATTTTAACATAATTTTCTGGAAAATTTGTGAGTGTTAGTTGTCCGAAATTTGACATGTTTCGGTGTTTTCGAGATTCCGGGAGAACCAGGAATCGGAATCATGATCCGTTTGAAGTTTCGGAACGCTGATGAAAAAGTACACATAATATATTTTTCTCAACAATTTTCCAAAAATTTTTTTTTTTTGTTTTTATTTTAGAGGCCTATCTCATCAATTGAAATCATCTTGTGTAGTTTGACTTCTGAGACTATTTTTGTGCCGACATGATCATATCACGCCAGTCAACTACAAATCAAACCGAGGCAAGTACTTGTTGACACTTTCATGTGCATTTAATTTATATTATTATATTTCAATTATACATGCTATTTTTCGTGTCTTGACTGTTTACACATACGAGATTTGAGTCATTGCTAATGTTTTCTACTTGTTATCGTGATGGTTATCGTGACCGTGTTTTCATGATTGTGAACTATGGATATTAGAGGGGTACAATTATTAGGCACGTGGACAAAGCCCAGATTGTATTGTTGGCAACTCTCCCGTTTACGGGGGGGCCTTATAACCTCATCGTTCGCCCAAGCCGTCCATATGTAGGAACGTTGTACTTCTCATAACACATGCACTATTATGGTTTATATGAATTTCTTTGTCTTTTCATTCTAGCTACCTTCTTATGTCGTTTATCATATTGCATATTTCCTTGTTCATATTGTTCGTGTTTTCCATTGATCATTGTTTCCATGTTTAGTGTTATATTGTTTTATATTGTATTTGTATTATGTTGGCTAGACTTGTACTTGTTTCAATCTTGACTGGATAACCATTTTTCAGTAGACAGATTCTTGATGACTATTCTCGATGACTTGCTCTCTTGCTTTGGGTTCCTTCGGGTGGAGTTAGAGCTGTTTTGGAGGCCAACCATAGATTCTAGCTAGATTAGTCACATATAGCGGGTTTGTATCTGTATGCAAATTTGAATGTATTATTGGAATTGCAATTAAAATAATTATTGTGAATGAGCAAAATAGAGATATGTGTTGTATTTGAGATTTATATTGAGCCCAGACAGCGTACTAATGCCGATGCTGCGACGTAGGCTAGACTTGGCCATGTACTCGTATCCAGAAAAGCAGGAGCGGGTCGTGGCATTTAGCCACGAAATAGTTGCAAGACTTCAACAAGCTTTGGAAGCCGAATTCGCACGCACTAACTTCCAGTTGGATACCCTGGCTGAGGTCGAAGGGGTCAGTTATTTACATCCAGAAGACAGAGAAGAGGGAGAGCAAAGCAGCGAGCAGACTTTAGTTGAGCCAACGCCTCTCAGAAGCACAAGATCACAACCCCACACCAAACGACACTCCAAAGAAGTCACCTCCATGACTACCCGATCGGCTTCCAAAGTCACAGCTGTCCACCACTCCTCAATCCCTTATGTGTAACATCATCACTTGGAACGTACGGGATCTCGACAACAAACCCACCATGAGAAGAATTAAAGCCATTAGCAAATTGTATAATCTCGACATCCTCGTCATCATCGAGCCTAAGATCTCCATCAAGAAGACCAAGCACATTCAGCTACAGCTTAGTTTCTCGTCCGCGATTGCTGGATGTCACATCATCTAGATCCTTTTTTTCGACTGTGTGCAATTAGACATCATCGATGACTGCATGGGAACATCTGCAACACATCCATACTTGCCACCCACTCCCTTGGATATGCATAGGCGACTTCAATGCCATCGTACGCAGCTCAGAGAAGCTCAGAGGCCTCCTGGTGTCATCGATCAACAACTTCTTCAACTTCATCTTAGAAGCCATCCTGACTCCTCTCTCGTTCGGCGGCACGAATTCATGTAGTGCAATATGCAAGAAACAGACCAATGATAATACTCCTGTCTAGATAGAGTGCTCTTTAATGAGCTTTGGGCGGACTTTCACATCATCACTAGACTGTCTTATCTCAACTCGACGGAATCTGATCACTCTTCGTTGTTGGTAGAGATTTCTAAGAGCAATGGTACAGTTAAGAAATACTTCTAGTTCCTCGAGCTATAAACACAAGATCCGTAGTTCTTGCCCTTAGTTAAGAAGGCATAGAGCATCAACAAGGAGCCATATCCGCCAGTTCATGTGGCAACGAGACTCAAAGGCACCAGGAAAGCGTTGTCTAGCTGGAACATAGAAGCCCGTGACGATATATTTCAAGCTGTCAGGACAGCTGAAGATGATGTCCGCTATGCCGAAGTCTTTTACATCTGAGATGCCACCCCGGCAGGTCGTGCTTCTCTATCCTCACCAAAGCTCTCTTGAAGTTCCGTATCAAAGTTGTGAAGGATTTCTAGAAACAAAAGACGAGGATGACCTGGGACTTAGAGGGAGATAAAAATACTAAGTACTTCCATTCTTGTGTCAAAGGGGAATAAATAAGCTCATCATTCATCAAATCACCGACAACAACAACAACTTACACACAGAAGATAAGTACATACAAGACGCTGTTACTGCCTACTTTTCCTCCCTCTTTACTAAAGAAAATGACATGAAGGACGATCCCTTCCTGGAGTGCATTCCTCAAGTCCTCAGTGAGGAAGACAAGGTCAAGCTGCTGGCTTTACCCGAAGCTGATGAGGTCAAAAAGGCGGTCTGGGATCTGAACATGAATAGCGCTCCCGGCCCCGACGACTTCACTGGGGCTTTCTACAGGATATGTTGGGACATCATTCAAAGTGACATCATCGAGGAAGCAATTGCATTCTTCCAAGGCTTCCACTACCCTAAGACGATATCCAGTGCTAATCTTGTCTTAATTCCAAAGAAGAACAACCCGATCACATTCGTTGACTTTTGCCCGCTGAGCATGTGCATATTCATCAACGAAGTCATCTCCAAAATCATCTCCAACCGGATGGTCGACTACCTTTCCAAGATTATTTCAGTTGAAAAAGTGGTTTTGTCAGAGGTCGCAACATCACCAACAACATCCTCGACTGGCATATTATGATTTGGGTTCTGCTCGCCTTCAGGTTCGACGAGCAGTGGGTCAACATTATTTGGAGATCGATGAGTAACTCCTAGTTTTCCACGGTGAGCAATGGCCACTCGACAGGCTACTTCAAATCGACACACAGAGTCTGCCAGGAAGATCCTCTTTCCTCGACTATCTTCATCATCGCTACAGAAGTACTTTGCAAAAACTAGAATCAAATGGTGTAGTCCCCTCATTTTTATCACTATCACACTTTCAGGGGCTTCCCAATCATCACTCACCTTGCTTACGCTGATGACATAGTTATCTTCTCCTCAGGAGACCAAGGATCGGTCGAAGTTGTCTCCAACACTTTGCAGAAAAACTCCCGGTGTTCCGGACAGCGCATCAACCCAAGGAAGAGCATCGTCTACGCACACCACTCCATGGGAGAGGACAAGAAAATGCTTCTTACTAGCATCACATCCTACCAGGTGAAGAGCTTCCCTCTTTACTATTTAAGATGCCTTGTGACTTACGGTCGTGCCAACACCACCATATTCGAAGATCTCCTCGACAAAGTTAGGAAGAAGCTTGCTGGCTGGCACAACTCCACCCTCTCTCTGGGAGGGATGGCCATACTTATACAACATATACTTTGCTCTACCCCAGTTTACACCCTCGTGGTATGCTCTTCTTCCTCACTCGTTCTCACAATCTCAGAGAACCTTTTTGCCGCTTTCTTCTAGGACCACAACCAACGCCGACGGGCAAGTTAGAAAATAATGGCTAAGCCACACAGCGAGGGGGGCTCGGTTTTTGTCGTCTCTCCGACCTGGTTGATGCGTGCTCGATGAAGCTCTGGTGGAAGTATAGAACGCTTCCCCCCTTCTAGTCCTGATTTATACGCGCTAGGTACTTCAAGCACATCCACCCGATCGCCGGATCGGCCAATAGCAGATTGTCAGCTTCCTGGAGACGTATTATAGAGGGGAAGCAGCTTGCAGAAGCTCACATAAGCATGAAGTTGGGCAACGGTGAGTCCTCCTTAGTGTACGAGCACTGGGCAGGCCCTGGGCTGCTAAGCCCGTTGATTGACTTGCCGTCTTCGAGTACCATTCAGGACCTGACACACGTTGATAGGAGCTGGGACTGGAAAAGGGTTAGGGATTGGTTTGGGGAGGCTGGGGTGCCCAGCATTGCAACGGCAGGGGTGTTAATCGGCGACGAACTAGACTCCTTCAACTAGGACCTAGACTACAGCGACTGCTTCCCTCTCTGATTTGCTAGAGCCGCAACATACGTCACAGGTCCCCTCCAACCTACACTCGCTTCCTTTTGGCAATCATGCATTCCTAAAAAATGGTCTATCCTGATTAGACGAGCGCTCCTCAATAAACTCCCCATGGACAACGTCCTATCAATGTTCGATTTTAGCCTGGCATCCACCTGACACTGCTGCTTTGCCCGCAAGCAAGAAACTATTGCTCACATCCTAGTGCAGGGAGAATCGATGGCAGTAGTTTGGGATTGGTTCAGAAATAGGTTCTCCATTCGTCACATGGATGGCAGCGTGTCTAGTCACCTGGGATCCTGGGGCAGCACTTCATACAGTCATCAAGTAGTTGCAGCCGCAATCATTTGGCTTGTTTAGAAGAATAGAAACAAACACTGCTACAAAGGAAAAAGCCTACAATAGCCCCCAATTGATTGGGAAGTATATTGCCAGGTGAGTAAAGGACGCACAGATGCAATCACATACCTTGGGAGTTTTAACGTTGATAGGGGCGGTAGGACCGCTACATCATTTTGAGTCTTTTTTATTTTCTTTTTGGTATTAAGTTCTCCAAGTCGGGAGTATTACTACTGTATAGGCAGCCTCATTTGGGCCTATTTTATAAAAGGGTATACAGCTCGACAACTTAGTTCGACGTGTGTCAGATCAGCTTCCCGCCAATGAGCCTTTGGAGAGGTAAACGTTATCAATAACCAGCCTTTCTACTTTCTTTGTACTATGATGAACTCGAGAAGGCTGGAAGGAGAGTATCAGAAACCAGCCTTTCTCTTCGGGGATGCTCTATCCATAAAGAACCACCAAGTGTTGCATATTTCTAAGAGCTGGGACTTTACTGTGGACGGGGTAGAGATCCATATTCCCGAAATGGAATGTCATTTTCCCCTCTCGTGGTTTAATATGGTACCATTGAGCAGGCGGATGGTGGGCTCCCTAACTCCAACCCAATCGGGGATGTTCGTGGGCAACATCCATTATAATAAGAATGTTAGGTCAGCATGTGCAAGCAGGGACTCGGTCAGTCAGAGTGTGATGGGGCTAATTCCGGGCACCTTCATAAACGTATCTGGTCCCAACTTCACGTCACTATAGCTGATACCTTCCTGAATCAGCTTGCTCGCAAGGGTTCTTATCCTGTTGGCAGGTTGTCGCTGTTGAACTGGATAAACCCCATCCCTATGTGGGCCAACCTGACCTCATGGATCATGAGGAAATACGAGGAATTCCTTCGGGAGATTGACCTCTATTATGCCATCCGGGGCACCTGTTACGGGTTACCCATCAACAAGCCGTTGTTCATGGCCCTTTTGGAAATGTATAACCGGAGGACATGAACTTTCTTCGCGCTCGGAGGGGAGTTGGGACTTGCTCTCCATGAAATGTATGTTGTTTCTAAGCTGCCATGGGGGGTGAGGCCTTCGAAGTGTATACCCCAACAAACGAGGAATTCGAGGATCTGGATCAAACATTCCTGCGTTTCGTTGCCGTGTACCAGGAACTGCTATGCTACCACAGTATTTGTCACCAAACGGCTATCAAGAAGAACAATAGCTCAGAAGGAAACGCTCCCCATACTACGTCTTGGGTCTCGTATCTTTTCAAATTCAGTCCCTCTGGCCAGATTTCTTTTCGATGTCCTCAAACCCAGGAGGAGATAAACAACCTGATGTCGAATGCCAAGAGGTCGAGGTCCACCGGTGACAAGTTTGGGAGTCGCACCAACTCCTTCAGCTATTTCTACCTCGGTACCCGGCAAATGTCTGAGAAGGCGCTCTTGGCCGGATTCTTAATGGTATGGCTACGGAACTGCGTAGTCTCGGAAGGGGCAGGTTCTATTGAAAGGATCAGCCGCCACTTCATCCTTCCGGCCGTGAAGCTGGTCTTCAGAGTCAGGCTGGCCCTTCTTCCGGCTATGGTGTGTAGCATACACCATGGCCTCCGTGCCTTTTCGTCCAAAGTCATTGCTCGCGAGACGACACTGGACTTTGAACGAATAGAACTACCCTACCATTATTTAATAAGTCGGATATTGATGCATTATCGGTCGTTGATGAGGCCCGGAGCAGACGATGGCATTACCGATGATGACGCTTTCCTTTTCCGATACCAACGTCAATCTTGGGAATTCGACACCATGCCAGCCTGTCGGAGGGCGTTAGCGAGAGTAGATGGGCCCGACTTCTTTGTGTCTGTCCCTCAATTTACCGCTAGAGAAGTGTGGGGTATACACGTTGACGGCATTGAACCTTCCCTGCTCTTAGCTGAAAAGATGCTTCACTGGCTGCACAATATTCGTCCGGCGCACCTGGTACATCGTTACCGCAATAACGTGTACCTGGAGCCCTACTTGCCTAGTAGGTTCTCCCACCTGTTCAGGTACAGCCAGCTGTTCCTTGATTATCCCAGTGCTTGCCTAGGCTATGAGGGCAGTGTCCTTGACGGTATCAGGGCGTGACATTATTACAATGCGGTTCATACCCGAGCTAGCTTCTCGGTCCCCGACGCTAATACACAATGGGAGATTTTGTACATGGCGTCCTCTATCATGTTACTGTGGGCAAACCTCCTGTGAATTTTAACATGAGCACCAGCTTTATTGTCGAGACTGGCTTGGCAGAGAAGCCCGAGGGGTCCAAGAAGAGGAAAAAAAAAGGCGAATATGGTTCCTGTGCCGGACTCGGAGTCCACGACGGCGGACGAAAAGGATGATGGGCAGGATGCCGATGATTCGTCCCATCCCTCAGACGAGGAGGCGGGGGATCAGCCATCTATCATGCCGGATGACATGGTTGCGAGGCAGCCGCCTGCTGTACCTGGTCATTCGCGCAAGCGAAGCAGGCGTATATATACTGGTGATAGCATAACCTACTCCATGAAGCAAGCTGCGGTAAGACGTCGCAGGCTATTTATTGATGATGTTGGCGCTGTTTATGAGATGATTTTAATTTCAACTACCTTTTCCTTCTTTTTCTAAGATATGGCCTAATCATCTTCTTTTACTCTTTGCAGGCATCAGAGGAGTCGGTATCACGGGATCCGACTGCTAAGGTCGATCCGGCCCTGACTACTTTGGTCAATGATATATGTACTGCTATCATTTCTGTTGGGGTTCTTCCGGAGGCGGCCGAGGAGTCCCACCTTGCTGAGACCTCAGCCAATGGGGACGGAGACTCTACTGCACCTGTCCCTGAGACAGCTGAATTTCAACGGGGTGAAGCTGAACCGGCTGGCTCCTTTTCAGGGGTCGTTGGGGCAGAGAAACCAGTTGAATTCAACTTGGAGGTCGCGGGTGAGGAGACCACGTCAGTTGCGAGCGAGCTGCAGCCTCCACGCTCCTTCCCTGGTAAGATAAGTAGAATCTTAACTCGTGAGGAGGCCTATCTGCTATATCATCACATCCTTCGGGTTACGTCGATTGATGGTTGCTTTGGACGTACAGGTCCTGCCCCTTTATTGCCGGTGACGGACATTGTCGGGATGGACTCTACCGGAGGGGATCTGATGGGAGCACGTGTGCCTCCTTCTCTTCCAACCTATATTGAGGGGCCTCCGGCTGGGTCGAGTTCGGGGGCCCAAGTGGTGGCACAACCGGGGCCGGGAACAATGCTTCCTGCGCCCTCTTCTGTGAATATGGTTTTGGGGGTTAACCTTTTCGCTTTGCCGAGTATCCAAGCTCTTCGGGCGGCGGAAGAGGAGCTAGCCGCTATTCATGCGTCTTTTCGTACAGAATTTGCTTCCTTGGTGGCAAGTTTTGATGCTACTCCTTCGACACTGCCAGCCACACTTCCTTTGATGCCATCCTCCACAGAAGTTTTGGATGAAGTGTCACAGGATGTGGTTGACAGCTTTTACCGCCACCTGAAGAGAGGGGTCGAGGCAGTCGTGGAGAGGGGACTCCCTTTGCTATGGTCCGTCAGTGCGCCGGTGGCCAAATCGACATCATTAGAACACTCCCTGGCGGGACGGGGTTAGCCGCCCTTCTGGAGCCGAAACTGCTAGGGGCTGATCGACTTGTGACCCAGTTTCACGTGTGCGGCAGGCTGATTTGCCTGCAGTAGTAAATCAAGAGCACACTTTCCTCATAACCGTAGTGGAGAAGGTGAGGCTTGCTCGGGAATCGATCAAGCCGACCATACTGAAGGACCGCCGTGATCTGTCCCAATTATACGATCGAATGAGTCATAAAAATAAAGATTGTACGGCTCAGGAAGCGACCGCCTCCCGCGGGGTAATCGACACCAGGGAGCAGATTCTCGAACTCCAGAAAAAGCTGGCCTTTCTGGAGTCTGAGCTTGAAGCCGCCCGTGCCGAAAAGGGACTTGTTATGCAGGAGGCTGACAGACTTAGTCGAGCTTCTGCCAATCTGGAGCTCGCCCTAAATAAGATGGAAGATGGCTGGCTGGCACATATGTATTTTGATGATGCGGAGCGGTTGTTCCAGGAAGCGGAGCGTCGAGCTAAGCAGTGGATTGAACGGGGGACCGCCTTGGTGAAGAACCGCCTTCTGGAATTATGTAATGCCGAACCATAGTCGGCCTTCTCTTCTTTTGTTACGTTCTTTTTGAGAGGGACATGGTCCCAGAATATGTAATGCTTTTTGGCTTCCAAATAAAAGAGTATACTTTATTCTACCCTTTATCTGTACTGCTTGTGGTGTTGTGGTGGCATTTGCCCCGAATGGGGGACTTGTTTGTGGACCTGTTACCCTTGGCATACCTTGGTTTTAGGTACGAATAATAAGTTTGATGGGGATACCTAGAACAATTCCACGGCAAGGTGATCGTGGACGTTCCGGGTATCGGGAGAGAGAATGCCATGGAGCAGCTGGGCTCCCGGGGCATGATGAGGAATGGTGGGCCTGTAATAAGAAACTTAGCAAAGGACATTTGTGGGCCTATTATCCTTGGCGTACCTTGTCTTAGGATACGGATAATAGGATGAAAGGAAACCAACATACTTACTCAGAGATAATGAGGACATGACAAGTATGAGGGTTTTACCGTGGAGTCTTCCTACTCAGAGGTAATGAGGACATGGCAGGAGTGGACTTAACGAAGGATATTTGTAGACCTATTATCCGTGGCATATCCTGGTTCAGGATACAGATAATAAGACGAGAGAGAACCAACATACTTACTCAGAGGTAATGAGGACATGGCAAGTATGAGGGTTTTACCATGGAGTTTTCCTACTCAGAGGTAATGAGGACATGGCAGGAGTGGACTCAGTAGAGGATATTTGTGGACCTATTATCCTTGGCGTACCCTGGCTTAGGATATGGATAATAGGATGAAAAGGGAACCAACATACTTACTAAGAGGTAATGAGGATATGGCAAGTATGAGGGTTTTACCGTGGAGTCTTCCTACTCAGAGGTAATGAGGACATGGCAGAAGTGGACTCAACGAAGAATATTTGTGGACCTATTATCCTTGGCATACCCTGGTTCAGGATACGGATAATAAGACGAGAGAGAACCAACATACTTACTCAGAGGTAATAATGACATGGCAAGTATGAGGGTTTTATCGTGGAGTCTTCCTACTCATAGGTAATGAGGACATGGCAGGAGTGGACTCAGCAGAGGATATTTATGGACCTATTATCCTTGGCATACCCTAGCTTAGGATATGGATAATAGGATGAAAAGGGAACCAACATACTTACTCAGAGATAATGAGGACATGGCAAGTATGAGGGTTTTACCGTGGAGTCTTCCTACTCAAAGGTAATGAGGACATGGCAGGAGTGGACTCAACAGAGAATATTTGTAGACCTATTATCCTTGGCGTACCCTGGGGTTTTTTTTGGGTACAGATAATAAGTCGAGGAAGGACCAACATATTTACTCAGAGGTAATGAGGACATGGCAAATATGAGGGTTTCTTCGATGGAGCCTTCCCACTCAGAGGTAATGAGGACATGGAAGGAGTGGGCTCCATGAAGGGGTACATAGAACGACTCAGAGGTAATGAAGACATGGAAGTTCTATATAGAGGGGTAATTTGTTTTTGGCGGAAGTGAAACGACTCAGAGGTAACATCGACATGGTCATTTTTTTAGAAATTTTGTGGATCCGTTACCTTTTTTGTGCACTGAGAGTGCGGGTAGTGGATCATGAGGAAGGAGCTCTCTCGGAGAAATAAGTTCAGAGGTATGATCATACATGACTTACTACCTAAAAGAGTGACCGAAATGTGAGTTCAGACGCACCTGCGGGTACATAACTCGATAATCTGGAGTGTTGTAGATGTGAGTTCAGCGGCACCAGCGGGCACATAACTCGATAATCTGGAGTGTTGTGGATGTGAGTTCAGCAGCACCAGCGGGTACTTGACTCGATAATCTGGAGTGTGGTGGATGTGAGTTCAGCGGCACCAGCGGGTACATAACTCGATAATCTGGAGTGTGGTGGATGTGAGTTTAGCGGCACTAGCGGGTACATAACTCGATAATCTGGAGTGTTGTGAATATGAGTTCAGCGGTACCAGCGGGTACATGACTCAATAATCTGGAGTGTGTCGTTTAGACATAATATTTCTTCAGGAACTTGCCGTTGACGGGCAGCATGAGCAAGTCTTCGTTTTGTTTTACGAGGCGGTAAGCACCGTTGGAGAATACGGCCTTAATGATAAATAGACCTTCGTATTTTGGTTAGAATTTGCTGGCGGTTTTGTGAGTCACGACCATCGACCTCTGAACTGCCAAAACGAGATCGCCCACTTGGAATGTTCTGATTTTAACCTTCTTGTTGAAGGCTCCGGAGATGCGTGCATGGTAAAGCTCGATTCGTTACTGAGCCATGATGCGCTTTTCATCTAAGGCCTCCAACTCTTGTAGTCGGCGACGGTAGTTATCGTCCGTCGTCAATTGATAAGTGAGAGCGACGCAGAACGAGGGTATTTGAGTCTCCAATAGGAGAACTACCTCACTCCCGTACACCAGGAAGAATAGTGTGTTCCCTGTGGCTGTTCGGACTGTAGTACGGTACGCCCACAAGCATTCACCAAGCTTCTCGTTCCAGTCACGCTTATTGGACGATACGAACTTCTTGAGAAGTTTGATGATGGTTTTATTGAATGCTTCTGCCAACCCATTCGCTGTCGGATTGTATGGCGTCGAAGCAATATTCTGGATACGGTGCTTGTCGCAGAACCGATAGAAGACATGGCTTGCAAACTGCGAACCATTATCGTGGATGATCCTTCGGGGCAGTCCAAAGCGATAGATAATGTGATGCTTGAGGAAGCTGATCACGTTTGAATGTTTTGACTTCTGCAAGCGGAATAGCTTTCGTCCATTTAGAGAAGTAATATGTGATTGCGAGTTTGAAGCGATGTCTTCGGGAGGAAGGTAGAGTGATCGGACCGATGATATCCATTCCCCATGCTTCGAATGGCCAGGACGCCACTGTCGGATGTAGAAATTAGGATGTTTGGTGGATGAAGTCCGCGTGGACTTGGCAAGCTTTGCACTTCCTTGCATAGTCTATCGCATCTGCCACCATCGTGGGCGAGTAGTAGCTCATTCGGCGAAGACGGTCTTCCAATTTTAGGCCAGGCTGATGAGCCCCGCAGACACCGTCATGAGCTTTACTGTATGGCTTTTTTGGCTTCTGCGTTTGATAGACATCGAAGCAATAATCCATCGTAGGATCGGCGATACAGCATTTTTGTCTCTGTATCGTAGAAGAATCTGAGAGAACGCCTTCTGATAGAGGTGGCCTCTTTTGGGTTCTCGGGTAGGATATCGTAAACTACGAAGTCAATGAATGGTTATCTCCAGTCTGGGACTTCGTCGATCGTCTGAGCGGAATAACTCGCCATAAATTGAACATTGTTCTTGGGACAGACCAGTTCAGTGGCCTATCACATCCACGGATTGGCGAGCATAGTTCAGAACCTGCTACGGAAGCGGCAAGGCCAGCTAGGGCATCGGCTTCGATATTTCGGAGTCTGGGAACGTGTTCGATGAAGAACCCTTCAAATGACGAGATGATGTTGATTGCTATTTGGTGATAGGGGATCATGTCTTCATGGCGAACTTCGTATGAACCCCGAATCTGGTTGACGATTAATTGTGAATCGCCGTATGCTTCAAGATATTCTACCCCCAGCTCTCTTGCCAGTTGGAGGCCAATGACCAAAGCATTGTACTCGGCCACATTGTTAGAACAGGGTTCCGTGAGGGAGTAAGCGCGATTGATCACTAACCCGGAAAGGAGAAACCAGCACCACCCCGACCCCGACGACGATGTTGCCCTTAGGTCCGGTCCTTGAGGCGTCATCGAAGAACATTCACCATATATCATCGTGAGAGGTTGCATGCGAGTCGTCGACCTCATCTAGGATTCCTTCATATATTCTGGACGACTCCGAGCCTGGGTGGACTGCCAAAAAGTCTGCCAGGGCTTGACCTTTAACAGCCTTTTGTGGGACAAAGATCATATGGTAGGGGGACAGTAATATTGCCCATATAGCGAGGCGAGAGCTGAGTGCCCCTGGTTTCGTCATGAGGACCCTAAGGAGGTTGACTCGTGAGATCACATGTATGGTTTGTCCTGTGACATAGTGCTGCGTCTTTTGAATGGCGAACACTAGGGCGAGGCATTCTTTCTCTACAGCGGTATATCGGTGCTCTGGCCCGATCATCATTCGGCTGAGGTAATATATAGCTTGTTCATGACCTGCATCGTTGTTTTGTGCTAGCAGAGCGCCGAAGGAATGCTCCATCGCTCGTACATATAGCAAGAATGGTTTTCCAACAACCGGGGCCACCTGGACTGGAGGATTCGACAAATATTCTTTGATGCTGTCGAAGGCACGCTGATATTCTTCGTCCCATACGAATGAGATGCCCTTCTTCATGAGATGGGTGAATGGATGACAACGCCCGGAGAGGTTAGAAATGAACCTCCTGATGTAAGCTAGCCTCCCTTGAAGGCCTCTGAGTTCGCTGAGATTTCTCGGGGGACCCATCTCCATAATTGCCTTTGTCTTCTCTGGATCTACGTGGATTCCCTGGGCAGTAATGATAAAACCCAGGAACTTTCCGCTGGATACGCCCAAGAAGGATTTGGTGGGATTCATCTTCAGGTTGTGTGCTCGCATCAGGTCGAACACCGTCCTCAGATCCTGGAGATGGTCTCCCTTACAGCGACTCTTGACGGCGATGTCATCAACATAGCACTCCACGGTCTTACGCAAGTGGTCTCGGAAGATGATACTCATAGCGCTTTGATATGTGGCGCCAGCATTCTTTAAACCGAAAGGCATGACTGTGTAGCAGTATGTGCCAATCGGTGTTCAAAATGATGTATGCTTTTCATCGTCAGGAGACATCTTGATTTGGTTGTACCCCGAGAAGCCATCCATGAATGATATATGTTCGAAGCCGCATGTGTTGTCGATTATGATGTCTGTGATAGGGAGGGGGAATTCATCTTTGGGACATGCCTCATTCAGATTGCGGAAGTCGATGCAGATCCGAATCTTTTCGTTCTTCTTGAGGACCGGTACTATGTTGGAGACCCAGTCTGGATGTTGCTCCTCGCGTATGAAGCTGCTGGCTATGAGTTTATTGACTTTGGCTTCGATTGCATCCATGATGCCTGGGCGAAAGCGTCGTTGTTGTTGCTTGACTGGCTTTGCATCTGGCCGAATGTTGAGTTTATGAAGAGCAATATCGAGATTTAACAAGTTCCAGTAGCGACTCTCGCTCCAGGCGAACACATCAATATATTCTTTGACAAGTTCCAGTAGCGACTGTCGCTCTTCGTCTGTCAGGCTTTCACTGACGAAGATTGGTTTTGGAGAAGATTCGTCGTCGAGGTTGACCTGTATAACTTCATCTTCAGTAGGAGGTTCTCTCTGTTCAAACCGCTTCTCCCATTGTGCATCCAACTGTTGGGCCCACGGCCCTAACTCGAGGATTTCAGGAATGTCTTCATCTTTTTTGTAAGCGTCGGCAAATGCCATGTTGACTGACAGGACTTGTCTGAATAGGTCTCCGATGCTGGTATCCGAATCAGAAGTTTGTGACCCGATTGAATGTGAATGCCAGTCGCATTCTTCATCTGAACTTTCAGGGGTCGTCGCAGGCATAACATACCTTAATCCACATCGGGTCTTGCTATAGTAGTCCCGTGGTTTGCCAGCCGGGACTGGTGGCTTTAAAGGTAATCGTCAACCAGTACCGTAGTTTAAGCCTGGCGCAGTCTCCAGATCATACCCCTATTTTTGCATGAGGTATTTGGATTGGGGGCTATAAAGATACAGAGACATTCTCCCGGCATCTGATTCAAGATCGACTTCTTCTATGGTGAAGGGCTACGGGTCGTCTTTCCGGCCGAAGATGATTGGATGGTCCCCTCCCTCGATTATACGGTAAGCGTCTTCCACTGGAGTAAGTTGGTTTGCGGTGTACACATTTGTCACCTGTGTGTGTAGGTGAGTGCCTGTACTGTGTTCTATAGCATACATTGTACAAAGCTTATCAAGCTCGAGGTAGTTCAAAGATAGCCCTTTATTGATAAAGTAAGGTATCTTTTCTAGCGGGATTACATCATCTGCGGAGGGAACATCAGTGTGGGCAGCCACATACTTGACTAGCTCCGGTTCTTCTTCGGCCACCCCTTGTATAAATGAAGACTGAAAGGATGACCTGGGCAGCTTGATCGTCAGGGGTTCTGCCGGTGGAGCAGAACGTGGAGTCGTTGGCAAACTAGCGACCCCCAGTTTGGTACTCGAGGCTAGGCGGGGAGTTGTTGGCTCGCTAGAAGCCCCAGACCTTGCATCGGGGTGACGATTCTTCTTGGTAAGGCGTATCATCATTGGCTTGTCGGAGGGGTTGAGCTTCTCCATTTGTGGTTGGCCGACTCTAGGCAGCCTGATTGTCAATGGCTCCGTTGTGGGTCTTGGCACTTGGCCGGACCTTGGCAGCTGGATTATCATTTGCTCTTTTTGTGCTGAGAGGCTGATTGCATCCTTACGCAGAGTGGCTGTAAGGGGTGCGGACTTGCCAGGTTTGCGAGCTTGGAGGTGGATCGTTAGAGGCTCTTCTGATCCTGTGGCTGTCTAGGTACGAGCTTGTACATCTCCTTCACCAAGGTGCCTCTTCGACTTTTCGTATAAGCAGGAGTCTGAGTAGTAGGATTCGACCCCTTTGAAGGAATAGATGTCGGCAAATTCTGTCCTCACGAAGCCGTGTTTGTCGATATACTTGAAGCACTGGTGCAGCGTGGAAGGCATGATCATGTAATCGTATATCCAGGGACGCCCCAAGAGGATATTGTAAGAAGTGTCTGCATCTATGACGTAACAGGTTACTTCTGAGTGAAGATCGCCAATTTGACACTTCAAGCGAATCTTCCCAATCGGGTAGCTCCTGTCCGAATTGAAACCGCTGATGGCGGTGCTTGTTGGCGTCAGACGATCCATAGAAATGCAGAGATGATGTAACAGACCCTTCGGGATGATGCTTATGGAAGAACCAGGATCAATGTGCATCCGATCCACCTTTTTGTCGTCGCTGTATCCAGTATAATATAACGGGCGATCGTGTAGGTTAGTTTTGATGAGCATATCCTGCGGAGTGAATACAATGTTGGGCATCGCTCTCGTGGAAGCGCTGTCTTGGAGATCTGCAGGCGGACTCTCTCCTGTGAGGTTGACCTGAGCCAGATAGGCATCGACATTCTGGAGTGCATCGCTCAAAGCCGCGCGAACATCCTTCGAGAGTCTCAGGAGCTCGTATAATGACAATTTGGCCGGTGTGTTGGCCAATTGCGCCAAGATATCGAAGTTGTAGGGCCTCTCCAGCCCCTGCGGTGCCTCTTTTCGGAGGGATTTGTCAAAGCGAATCTCCTTCGGCCTAGGCTTGTCGGTCGTCGGAGGCTGAGCAGGTCCCGGAGCGTCAGCAGTAGCCGGCTGATGATCTTCAGCCTAGTTATCAGCCACAGGTTGGGATTGTGCCCCAGACCGGGTAACGACAGCTGTGGCTTCTTCGACATTAACCGAAATTATGCGACAAGATCTGACTTTTCCACTCTTCTTCTTGCGACTGGAAGGTAGTGTAGATTGAGTCACCTCGAGTACCAGGTCTGGATTAACCCACATGACCTCCCCCCGTGATGTGGTGAGGGGCACTAGACTAGCAGCCTGATCTCGGGGAGGTGGAAGATTAGCAATATCCATTGTCGCCAGAGGGATGGGGATCATACCGTCTTGAGTCTCTATTGGAGGGAAGCTGCCAAATTATACTGATACCATATTGGCTACCACAGTTACCTTTTCGAAATCGATGGCCAGAGCGTTCGAATCGATGAGATGTTGGATGTACCGTTTCAGTTGGTAGCAGTCGTGTGTAGCATGCTGGACGTAGCGGTGGTAATGGCAGTACTTTGGGCTCTCCATTTCTGTCGCTCGAGGTTCCCGTCTTGGCGGAGGGAGCTGAATTCTGTCTCCTTGTATGAGCATGTCCAAGATGGGCTTGACATGGCCGTCTTCGAAGGAGTAGGTCATTTGTGGCCATTACTTGTCTGCCGATTTTGGCTCAGGTTTCTGTGCTGTGTCGGCCACCATAGCCTGCTTGCCCTTGATGTCCTGATTGTTGGTGGAGCTACCGCCATTGTTATTGTTGGCATTAGGACGCCTGCCCTTGTCCTCTCCCTCTGAGATATGCAATCCCAGTTGGCGAGCCTTCTTCAACCGTTCTTCGGCGCTAGTGGCACTGATGATAAACGTCTTCCAGTCCTTGAATTGGCTTTCACCCATCCAGAAGCTGATTGTTGGAAGCAGTCTCTTTTGGCAAATTTCAATTAAGGAGGAATCCGGGTTACCAGACGGCAGCTTCATGGCAGTTTGGCGGAACCGCTCAATATAGTTCCTTGTCAGCTCTTTCTTTCTTTGAACGATGTCCATGAGGGTGGACATTGTGATGTCCTGTCCTACTTCATAGAATCTCTCCAAGAACATGCGCTTGAAGCTAGCGAAGGAGTGGATGCAGTTGTCTGGCAGGTTGCGATACCAGTCGAAGACAACCCCTTCCAATGCCCCAATGAATAATCGTGTAAGGATGGCATCGTCATGGGGCAGATGGTCGGTGGTGACCTCGAAGTAAGTGATGTACCGACTTGCAGAGGCCTTCCCATTATATGGATGGATGTGGAATGGTTTATACTTTGGTGGGAAGGGAACATCTCTCCATACAGCGGGATACGGTTGTCGTATCCTGAGGTCTTGGCAGTTTTCTCGGGCGTAGAACATGGCCCGGAGCTACTGGACCTCTCTTCTTGCCTCTCTGGCTTCGTCTACAGCGGTAGGAGCCGACATCTCATGAGGAATATTGCCCGGGTTTGGTGCCGCTGAGTTTGAGTCTGTATTGACCGCGGGGCCCAAGTTTGTCTGGCCAGGCGTCCCTCCTTGCAGAGTAGGGAGGGCTGCTTTGATCTCGTCCACGGATTTGACCAAAGAGCGCAGTATGGCCTCCAGAGTGTCGATGCGTTGGCGATCACTGGGACCATCCTGTTCGTCGTTTGTCATGAATGTCGTCCTGACATGAGTAGAAGTGGAAGGGACGGTGGATGACGTACACTTCGAATCATACCCCTGTAATGAGAAGTCATCGGGGTATGTGGGAATCTTCCTCTGGTTCGGACTTAGAAGGAACAGTACCCCCAGCTTTCGAGTTCGCCTCATCTTGGGAATTGTGGACGTCCTCGGGGACATCGAAATTTGCTGCATCTGATGGGAGAGTTTCTTCCCCCAGCTCATCTTCTTGGAACATCGGATTGTCGTGGAGGTTTGGAGGAGTGCTACCCCCAGTTGCAGCAACCCTCAGTGGTGTGGACGATGAATCTCCTACTGTAGCAGATTTCGTCTTTGAACGGGTACCTTGGAAAACTCCGGTGGTGGGCACCCGCTTAGATGATAGTCTCTTAGTCATAGTGGTTGAAATCTTCGGGCTGGGAACATTGGTCTTCTTCCCTCTCCCATCGACGGGGATTTTCTGAGCAGAGTTGCAGGAGACGACGGGAGGTGCCTCATCCTCTGAACATGGTTGTTGCAGTCTTTGGATGACGGACTGCCGGTCTTCTCGTATCGTCGCGTTATTGCAACAGCAGTTGACGATGATTTGGGTGCAGTGACGTCCGTGGGAGGACTCTTTGCACCCCGAGGCACCTTCTCTTTCCTTGCGTTTGTGGAGGATGACCTCACGCAAGTCAGATGGGTCCGGAGCGACCATGTTTGCTCCCTGAATTTTGGGAGACTTTTGGGAACCTTTCTGTCCATTTGCCACCGGGGACTGGACTCGAGTGGTTCTGTACAACTTCTCATTCAAGGCCCGCATAACAGTATGTGGGACGCTCGGATGGTCAGAGGTCGGATCAGCGGACCGAGCTTGCCAAGCTCGTGCTGCCCGAGGCTTCTGCACTCTAGTGCATGAGGGCATATAGTAGGAAGAGTCTAAGTGGTGCTGGAGAGAATAAGACATGTCTTCTTGGGAGCACAAGAGATCAGGACTATAGTAGAGGCGGTCGAAGACAGAGCTGCGTGGAGTAGGCGTCATGCGGCTGGAATCATTAATCTTCATGCGGCCGTCAGTCGTAGCCGCATAGGTCTTCTTCATGCGGTTGGAAATCCTAGCCGCATGAGTGTTCTCCATGAGACTGGAAATCCTGGCCGCATGAGTGTTATGCATTTGGCTAGCAGTTTCAGCCGCATGGTCATCATTCATGCGGCTGGCAATCTTGGCCGCATGAGTCTTCGTTTTGCGGCTAGTTTCCTTGTTCGGTTTCTTCCTGGAGCACATAGAATCACTCTTTACCCCTGCAAGTCCAGCATCGTAGTGCTTTCCTCTGCCGGACTTGGGGACAGCAGAGTCCTCTATGGCTTGAAGTGGGGCCGCACGAGAGTCGCCTTCGTCGTCTTGGGCAGCAGAGAGTACTCCGTCCAAAGCTTAGGGAGGAGCAAATGACTTTGGCCTCCACTCCCTGCGAGCCTTCTTTGTGCGGGTTCGCTTCTGGGCCGGGCCAGCGCTTCCTTCAGAGAGCATTTCTTCAAACGCCTGTTGGTCGAAGTGGACGACCATCTTCTATTGCATGGAGCCATGTTTGGCTGCATCCGATTGCATCACCAACTCCTCAGCCATGGAGAAGTTTTTCTCCAGCAGAGTCACCATCGTGTTTGCTATTGATTGTAAAAGAACAGAACAATTATTGGAGGACTGAACTTAGACTCACAATATAAGCTCGCTTGTACAAAGAAAGCCTAGGGACGAAAACCTAGGTACAACAATCTAAGTACAATTGTTTATTTTGGATTCTGGAGGGTGACGATAGAGGCTCGGGAAAGCGATGGCAGCTCTGCCTTACTCCTTGGACGATCGGGTGCAGCCTTGGCTCTGGAGAAGAAGTACTTGGCGTTGATGAAGAAATGCTCTCTTTATTCTTTCTGAATCTGAGCCAGGGGTCTCTCTCTCTATGTGTGTTTGTCCGTCTCTGCGTGTCTGTTTCTCTTCTGCAAGGGAATGGCACCTTGCTATTTATAAGAGTAGGGGGGCATCATTAGGGTTTGCAATGATTGCCCATTCTCAAAAGTCGACGGTCTGAAAGTCAATCTGGGCCGTCCATCTTACATATGATAGATTTAACAAATTAATATGATTACATTAAATCTTTGTAGGTAATAAATGCTGATTGCTATGAATATTCGCGACTTGTAATGGCCTGCCACGTGTCTAATTTGTTCGATTTGATTTGATCTGGGCATTTATTGCAACAAATCTGAATAAGATTTGTTAACACCCATAATCCCAGAAAGATAAGACTGCCACGTGTCTCAATCATCTGGGCAGAGCCGCAGATGAGTGGGCCGCATGAGGCTAAATGGCCGCATAATGATGAGCAGCCGCATGGGGATGAACAGCCGCATGAAGATGGGCAGCCGCATGATGATGGGCGGCCGCATAAGGGATACAGCCGCATACTGATGGACGGCCGCATAAAAGATGCAGCCGCATGAAGATGGGTAGCCGCATAAATGTAGCAGCCGTATGCCTCGGGATTTGATGGATTCTACCAACTGTGAGAAGATTTTCTCCTCTTCCCTAGGGACGCGCCATTACGTCAGTCATTATTGCACCTTTTGTCAGAGCTGTCATTTTGTCAGAGTTGTCTGCCATCAGGGCATTAAATACAGTAAAAGACGAAGGGAAGAAGCTGTTGAAGGCTACGTGGCTCCTCTCTGGGCCGCATAGAGTTATTCGAGCCGCATAGACGCTTGAACCGCATGGATCCCTGAACCGCATGGGCTCTCTGAGCCGCATAGGGATCTTTGGCCGCATGAACCTTTCTTTATTCTTTTCCATGCTTCTACAGGCGCCTGACAGCAGAATACAGAGTGGCACCTCTAGACCCCCGGCATATCCTACTCCACCTTTCTTCAGATACAGACCACAGGACTGTATGGTCCAAAGGCACCAGCAGAGTGGACTCCCACCAGATGAAGATTATTAAATGGTTCGCGAACTTTAGCACCAAGGAAGACTCTACGACGGTTGCCGCATGGGTGACTCTTCATAATCTTTCCCTCATTTGCTTCGTTCCGGCAGCCCTAAGGCGTATAACCAATTCCTTTGGGACTTATGTGGCCACTGCTCCAGAAACTAGCAACCTAACCAAAGCTCACTATGCGAAGATTTGCGTGGAACTAGATCTCTCTAACGAGCCCCCCACATCCTTATTGAACTGGGCAACCGATCCCACACCCAGCAAATCATCTACGATAAACATATCATCTTCTGCTCCCACTGTCACCTGCGGGGGCATCTATCCAAGCATTATTATCGTCTCCATCTTGAGCTCAAGAGGAAACCTTCTAGGCCAGTAGCTCACACCAAAGAAGATAAGATTCAGTGACACTCCAGTTCCTCCTACTCCCGCCACTGAACTCACACATCAGATTTCAACCCAGCAAAAGCGAAACAGAATAAGGCACCCCGACGGATAGAACGGAGATCCCCCATTGGCCAGAGCGGTGGTCCCCTACCACCCCCCAACCCTGAACCTTTCTAACCAGTTTAACGTCCTCGAAGAGGAAACGACAGAGCCTACTCTAGAGATCACCTCTATTGGAATCTCTTCCGGGGACTCTCAAAACCCACCGGACGTCAGTATCTCTAAGCTGGAAGACCCGGAGGAGGTCATTCTCGAGATTCAACCTTCCTATGAAGTCAATGTCATAGAAGCCCTGGCCATACTTGGACCAGACCAAGCTCAGAGAGGATTACAGGCTATCGCTGCCGGATTTCCCCTTCCGACGGAGACCTATTGGGCAACCTGGACGACTCTATTCTCATCCCCCCTGAGGAACCCGTGTCGGACTCGGCATGAGACTTGCTCGATCAGACCAACAACATCCTTATCACCCACACCGACGGCTCAACCTCCAGCTCATCTACCTCGATGGCGGGGGAGGCTTCAACCTCAATCAGGAAATCTAATCAGAAAAGATCCGCTGAATCCCCGTCCATTCGAACCAGGTCCGCAGCCAGACGGGCTAATGTCCATGGTCTGACAAGAAAACCTACCAAGAGGAGAATCACCAGCCTTAAGAAAACCCACAAGATTGACGTCTTGATTATCCTTGAACCCAAAATCCCCTACAAGAGACTCAAATCCATTCAGCTACAGTTAGGCTTTCCTATGGCCATTGCTGGCAGACACAACATTTGGATCCTCTGCTCGAAGGATGTTAAAATCGGTGTCATTAACGACTCCAAGCAGGCCCTCTCCTGCTGGATGGAGCACACGTTATTTCCCAAACGGGTTATCCTGTCCGCGATCCATGGTAGCTGTGACATCACGGAGCATAAACTCCTTTGTAACAACCTCCTGGACATCTACCTCCACCATAACAATCTCCCTTGGCTCTGCATTGGGGACTTTAATGCCGTCACGTGCAGAGAGAAGAAGACCGGGGGTCGGCCTCCCCCTCTTCCAGCCATGCAAGATTTCAAAAATTTTATTTTTTAACTCCAACCTCGCTCCCCTTCCGTTCACCGGCAGCGCCTTTACCTGGTGCAACATACAGGATGGAGATCGCCACCAATATTCTCGATTGGACAGGGCCCTTACGAACGCTCATTGGCACGGAATGGGGACCACGTCTAAGCTCTCCTACCTCAACGCCTCCGAGTACGACCACGCCCCTCTGTTAGTTAGTATCTCCAGCAACTCAGGGTCGAACAAAAAGAGCTTCCGCTTCCTAGATTTCTGGAGTGACCACCCCCAGTTCTTGGGTGTCATCACGAAAGCGTGGAACAGCACAGAAAACACCGAGCCCCTCACCAGGGTGGCCATCAAGCTCAAGGCCCCGAGGAAAGCCCTGGCAGCATGGAGCAAGCAGGTCTTTGGGGACATTTTTCAGGCTAATCGTGAGGCTGAGGATGACGTCAATCGAGCAGAGATCAGATTCATGAATGATAGATCTCCGACGGCCAGGACTGCCCTCAACCTCACCAAAGCTATCCTTAAATTCTGTCTGAAAGTGGAGACAGATTTTTGGAAGCAGAAAGCCAGGATTAAATGGGACAACGAGGGAGACAAAAAGTCGAGCTTCTTTTATGCATGCGTCAATAGTCGCATGCAGAAACTCACCCTTCATCAAATGGTGGACAATAATGGGAACATCATCAAAGACCAAAAAGGTATTCAGGAGGCAGCGGCTGAGTACTACTACAAACTGTTCTCCAAAGAGACAGTCATCTGGGACCCTTCCCTGGAGGAAATTCCGCATCTCATCAACGACGGCGACAACATCCGGCTAGATTTCCCTCCGTTCGAGCTAGAGGTGAAAGACGCTGTCTGGGCTCTAGACGAGCATAGTACCCCTGGCCCAGACGGGTTTTTAGGGGGATTTTTTTTGCTCCTGCTGGGACATCATTAAGACAGATATTCACGAGGCGGTCATCGCCTTCTTTCATGGTACGACGTATCCGAGAGCCATCTCTAGCACCAATTTGATCCTCATTCCGAAAAAAATAATCTGGAGTCTTTTTGCGACTTCTGTCCTATCAGTCTTTGCACCTTCACCAACAAAATCATATCCAAGATCGTCGCATCACGCATGTCTGATCACCTTTCCAAGATTATCTCTGAGAAGCAGAGTGGCTTTATCCGTGGCAGAAATATCCAGGATAATATCATGTTAGCTTAAGAATTAATCACCTATATGAAGTTCCCGACAAGAGGAAGCAACATAGCTATCAAATTAGACATGGAGAAAGCTTACGACAGGCTGGATTGGCAATTCATGATCTAGGTATTCAGAGCTTTCAGATTTTCTAAAACCTGGACCAACATCATGTGGAGATCGATCAGCAACTCCTGGTTTTCTACGGTGATCAATGGTTAGTCCGATGGCTACTTCAAATTGACCTGTGGGGTTAGGCAAGGTGATCCCCTGTCGTCTACCATCTTCATCATCACGACGAACGCCCTGAGCAGGAACCTTAATAGGATGACTTGCACTACCAACTTCTACCACTATCACACCGCCAGCGGCAGTCCAATTATCACACACCTAGCATTTGCTGACGACATCCTTAATTTCTCATCCGGGGATGTCGGGTCGGTAGAGGTGATCCACAACACCCTCCAGAAAAATGCTAGCTTTTCGGGCCAGAAGGTTAACCCGGATAAAAGTGTCATCTACACTCACCACTAGATCACGAGAGAGCACGCCGACACCCTCTCCAATACTACCTCCTTCCCTATCAAGCACCCCTATTCCAATATCTGGACTGCCCCCTTGTGTACGGGAAATCTAACGCTGGTATCTTTGAGGATCTGATCAGCCGCATCAGAAAAAAGCTTGAAGGATGGCACAATGCGATGCTATCTCCGGGAGACAAGATGATCCTTATTAACCACGTTCTCACATCAATCCCTATCTACACACTTGCGGCGTGCTCTCCCCATAAGAAAGTCCTTAACTCTATCGAGAGCATCTTCAGCAACTTCTTCTGGGGGCACAGCGACGGCAAGACAAGTATCATTGGGCTAGTTGGGACTCCATGGCCAAGCTGACCGATGAGGGGGGGCTGGGATTCAAAAAACTTTCCCACATTGTTAAAGCATTCTCGATAAAACTGTGGTGGAAGCTGTGCACCACTAGAACTTATGGAACAGATTCATGAAGGCCAGATACTTCAAGAACATCCATCCATCGACGGCTATATCTAACCGCAGAGCTTCTGCAGCGTGGCGTCGTATGCTCATCGGGAGCTCTCTTGCCGAACCAGTGATACGCCTCAAGGTGGGCGACGGAGAATCTTAGGCCTTCCTAGAACGATAGGTTGGAGATACCTTACTTCCTATTCGCTCAGAAGCCCATAGGTTATGCAAGGTCAAGGACATATGGGACCCCATTGGAAAAGCTTGGATCTGGAACAAGGTACAGGATTGGGCCGGTTCTGAGGCGGTAGAGCTTATACGTCGTGAAGGATTGGCGATCGGGACTGACATTGACGACTTCTGGTGGCAGGATGATGCGTCGGGCTACTTTTCGGTCAAATCGTCCAGAAAAGGGATCCGAGGCACGGAGTCGCCTCTCCCTAGCATTGCCCTGTTCTGGCAGACATGCATCCCCAAGAAGTGGTCCTTCATTATTTGGAGAGCCCTACGCAAGATCCTTCCCACTGATGACACCCTCAGCACTATCGGCGCCTAGCGTCCGCATGCACTTGTTGCACAGATCGCAACTCAGAGACGGTGGACCACATCTTTTGTCAGGAAGATCTCCCGACCATGGTTTGGAGTACTCTCTCCCAACGCTGCAGGATGGATATTGGGGGCGGGTGCTACGAAGACCTAATCTCGACATGGAGCTCCAGGTCCCATGGCCATCTTATCGTTACAACTACTATGATGTGGGTTATTTAGAAGAACAGCAACATGGCGAGATATGAAGGCCATCAGTACTCTGCCGATAAACTTATTAGGGAGACTATCAGGCAGTACAACAAGCGGCGAGCCCACTGCAATCACGGCCATATGGCTTTCTTTCTAGAACTCCCTCCCATCCAGGGTCTAGTCGTTTTGGGTTTCCCTCCCCCTCCTTTTGTTAGTATACGTACATAAGCTTCGGTATATTGCGCCTTCTGGTATACTTGTATAGCTTCGACTTTTCTTCTTTATAGAATAAAATAGGGAGTATTTTGTGTTAAAAATTATATATTGAAAATCGTTTGTCAATAAATTATCAAGGAACCAATATTAATGATATTTTTAATAACAACAACAACAAAAAATAATATTAACAATAATAACAATGACAATAACAACAAAATAGTAGGGTTATAATAATTTGGGGAGAGAACATATTACTATTAGAATTATTTTTTACAAGCAAATATAAATTTTCAATCCAAAAATAATAAGTAATTAAATATTAAAAAAAGATAGGCATAATACAATTTAATAAAATTTAATCAAAAGATTCTTAAAATAGATAAATCTATTGACACTTACAGCTAATATATTAGTCAAGGCACTAGACTGCACTAGCTGTAGCATATTGTCTAGTCAGTGTGCATAACCAAATTTATGCATGACTAAGACTATATTTATAAATAAATAATAAAATAATTCAAACAATTTATTTAAGCAAGTAAAAAAATTAAAAAATTCCTTGAAAATTTTGGAGGATTATAGTTAATTAGTTAATAATAATTATTGATTTAATTAAATGATTATGGTGTAGTAATTAAATAATGATGGTGTCTTAATAGGTATAAATTGTTAATTAGGCCATAAATCACTAAAATAAATTGTTTTCACAAAATTTGATTTTCGGTAGAATTAATTATTATGGATAATTAAATTAGTATTCTATTAAATAATCATTGGTATAAAAACTCTAATTTTAAGTAATAACTGTAAATTTATTAAAATAATGGTTTACAAGAATTATTAGTTAAAATAGTTTTTTACAAATTATATTCAAAAAATAATAGATATTTTAGATATATATGTATAATGCAGAAAAGTGTTAAATAATATGGTTTATAAAATATGATTTTTAGATATATAAATATGTTCTCAAAATATGGTTTATAAATAAAATAGTATGATTTTAGAATAAACTGCTTAATTAATAAGTTATAATTATTTATTAAATAGTATTATTCTTAAAATAGTTACTATTATTAAATAAACATATTTTGGGTAACTAATAGTAAATAGTTATTCTAAATTTTTATTTAAAGATTAAAATGGTTATTTTATCACATATAAATTAGTATTTCGGTTACCTAGTATTTTAGAATAGATAATTGAGCATTAGTTTAATAATTATTGGTTTATTAATAAAAATGAACTAGGACCCATAGAATGGTTTATAAACCGAACTTTTAATTGATGTATGTTTTAAGACCTAAGTCTGAGGTCATATTTCATGTCTCTATCTACAAAATCGAAAACCAAGACAAGTTTCATAACATTCAAAACTCGTATTTTAATTGATGATTAAATGTACTATCATTAGGAATATTGTATCGACACTTGACTCACGGAATCCCTTCCGGATCTAATTGATTGCTTGATTAACTTATTAACTCAGGACTGGGGAGTAGTGTTAGCACCTATGACCAAAGCCCATGTTACACTTATTGATTATCTCGTGTTAATCCCTATTGCACAGGGGGTTGAGCCATACCGTATGCTAGCATTAGTCATAATACAAGTATACATATTGCCTCTTCCAACCAGTCACAGGTGACTATATACTCAAAATACTATTGATGATTGTAGATTGCATCATTATTATTTTCTTGAGATTTTACCGCTTCATTGATTCATTTTTTATTATTTAGAAAATATAAATAATGTCTTAAAAACTGTTTCTTGCTCCTCTCCTAACGGGAGACTAACATTTTTAGGTGACTATGATGACGAGGAGGTACCCTTTAATACATACTACGGACCTAACTTGAGCTCTGAGGAGTTAGTTGAACCAAACCAGAAGGTCCAAGAGCACCAATAGTATTGCAGTTTAGTTTCCTTTGTTTAAGGAGTTGTAATAAAGGACTACTTGTAATAACTTAAATATTTCCTTGCTTGTGTGGTTGAATTCAGTTAGACTTTCAGTTCTAAATGTTTAAAATAAAAAGTTTTAAACTTTTGCATTTTAGAATGTTATGCATTGTGTTACTACTAATTAATACAGCTTACTGCCGCCGTCTCACAACAGTACAGGCTGGTCATGATCCAACTAGATCCAGAATCTTGGGATCAGGTCGTGACTGTTCGACATAACAAAAGGTTGAACGAACTTTTTGCTTTATTGAACGTATAAGGTATCTGTGTACAAAGAAGGAAGTCCTAAACAGGATATTCTAAGAACAGGGAGAAGAGGTTTCTGAGAAAGTGTGGTAGTGGAGATCGAGCACTGCATCGGCTCCTTTACTCCGTTGACGATCTGACGACAAATAAATATTGTTCTGGCTCTCTGGCGCCTTTGATGGAACTCTGGGGTCACCGATCAAGAGGCTGTCTGGAGGAGAAGATCCCTTAGAGGGGGTTGTTCTTCTGTTGGTTGGTTGGTGGATTGTTCCTTCTTAGATAAAGGTTATCGCTCTTTTTAAGTTGAAGGAGAACTCCTTATATTTATAGAGAACCGAGCACATATGCTATGTGCATTAGAGTTCCTGAGATATGAAAGAATCTATCGTCATTACACGGTACGGGCTTATACGGTGCTGACACCTGGTAGACATCGAGATTCTCCTCAATCGAGATCTCTGGTGGTTATCAACATAACCGATGGAGGTTACACGTGGCGTGTGCCAATTTTCTTGCTCGGATACAGCCGAGTAAATCATAGAATTTTATCCTAGATTTGGATTCTAATTGATCCTCGTCTAAGATTAAAATCAATCTGATATGATATCAATCATAATTTAATCCCAATCTTTTCTGTAAGAGGCGGTTTGAACAAACCAATTGGGATGGACCCATGCTTCCTGCTCTTCGGGTGAGAACTAAGTACTGTTGTGCTTCTGGAGTGACGAGTATACTGTGCTTCTGGAGACGACGGAGCCTCTGTGCTTTCAAGCGACGAGTAGACTTGGCTTCGAATGACGACGAGACTTTTGTACATTTAGAGCAACGATAAAGCTATATTTTGGAATAACAGAGTCACTGTGATATAGGCGACGAGTAGGCTTGTGCTTCAGTTTGGCGAGGTTAGTGTTCTTTTGGAGCGACAGGCTGACTTACATTGGTTGTAGTGGAAGTTCCCAAGTCTCTTAAAGAGAAGTGACTTTAGCTTCTGGATCGGAGAAGATGACTGCGTCGTAGGAATGGAAATAGTATGAACATATCACCATCCTGCACCTCATGTGGACGCATATAAGTAGCTGCACCTCTGGAGTGAAGACACTAGTTTCTGAAGTAAAAAAAAAGGGTGGAGCCTACCACCATCTTGCTTCTGAGGTTGACGCAGGCGAGTAGCTGCACCCCTGGCTTGAAGGCTTTTGCTTCTGAAGTAAAGAGCGATAAATACCCGCTCTTTAAGGACTTTTGTCTTAATTGCCACCATAATATGGGGAATTCCAGGGGTCTAAGACTGACACTCGTCGTGCTGAGTCACATGTTCATCCCATTAACATGGGAATTTTGACGTCGACCATGTGGCGTGCACTCTAGGCCATTCTTGGTCCTATAAAAAGGGAAGTTCTCCTTTGAAGAGTCATTGTCTTCTTCTTGGCATCCTTCACTACCATGCGAGATCCAAACTTAACTTCGAGCGGCAATCAGCCTTGTATAAGTTGGCTGCTGGTTGAGGCTTTTCTCGTTCATAGGAGCCATGTCCTTATAGAAGAACTCTGTGTAGAAGGATCTATTGCTGCCCTTAAGAAGTATGTAAATGTCCTCCTTAGGGAGTTCAACACTAGGCGACGTCTGGGGATCTTCGAGGTCCTGGCGACCTAGGTCATGGGTGGATAGCCAACCTGAAGAGCCACAGGTTGGGCTATGTCCTTCCCATTTAGGGCTTTGCGACCTGCTGCGCTCTTTGAAGGTTCGGGCCAATGACTGCTTCAGGAAGCTGTTTGCTTTCGTCAAGTGGATGATATGCTTCTGGGAGGCTGCACCCATAAAAAGGTCAGAATACGCCTCGATGGAGGTCAATATTCTAGCATGAAGAAGAAGGGCTGCGCTTTGACGAAGACCGAATCCCTTGTAGACCCCTCTAGGCTCTGTCGAATCTGTACCAGATCCTTTGTAGACAAACATAATTAGTCCTTTTTGTGTAGTCTCGATATATCTGTACTAGACTTTGGTAGACGTGACACATAAGGGACTTCCTTTCATATCTTCTATTTTATCTTTTTAGCACTTGGGATGAGCTTTTGTATCATCTGTTCTGTGGCGAAGGGATATCATCAGCTGAGATTTTTCATGCTTCTACAGTGACATTTGTGTAGGTCCTAAAAATCAAGTTGCACCCTTCAAATGAACTGCACAGGAGATAGCAACAAATCAACTGCGCAAGGCCGAACCGCGCTAACATCCAGGCGCGCTATACTGACGTGGCAACGTCATCATTACCTGACAAAAATCCGATCTTCTGACAGCTGACAGCCTGATAAACAAGGAGTCATTTCGTTTCTTGTACAGCACAGCACTCGAGGACAGCTGTACAGCCAGCACAATCTGCCAGCCCAACTAAAGCGCAGTCTGCCAGATCTCTTCAGCGCAGTTCGATTCCAGTGCAGTCTGAAGCTAGCACAATTCAAGCAGCACAATCCATCAAGATAACTGACATTTTATACGTGGCCTACATGCCATCAATTGCTCACCACGTGGCAACCGTCTGTACAGGACCATGCACATTTTAATCAAACAATGCCACGCGTCTAATACAGTTGAGCTACGATCAAGTAACTGCCAGCGCAGTTTGCTGTTTGCGTAATCCAATGCCTGTACAATCCAGCCTGCGCAATCCAGAAATAACTACTAATTAGTTATTTTCTAGAACTCTATAAATAGAGTTTCAAGTCCTTTATTATCAAGATCAGATCATTCAAGATCATCAGAGAGATCAAGAGTTCTTGCCCAAATGTTGCTGCATTCTTCAGAGGTTATCGTCTTCACAGTTCACATCGTCCAAGGGATAAAGCGATCGTCTTCAGATCGGATTCCTACAGTTGTACTTTCCCAGAATTCAATTGTAATCTTCTTACAAAGTTTGTGAAATAAAAAGAACTTTTGTTTTTGCAAACAAAATGGCGACTCTGCTGGGGACGACTTTCTCCTCCGACGAGGAAGTGACAACTCAATGTGACGTTGCGTCTATCGGAAAGACGCAGAAGACGCTGGTTGTGAAGGTCAACCAGACTGCCTACGAGGCGATGATCAACTCTGGGGCTACTCGTCGTACTGCAACCTCTGCCAAGAGCAAGGTTCATTCAGTATGGACTCCAAAGTCCTCTACGCAGTCCTATGCGCAATCATCTGCGCAACCTGTTGTTTCTGCCGCTAAGGAGCCATTGGCCACTTCTGCTTCTGCGCAAAACACCACTCGCGCTACCAAAGCACAAGCCAGAGCTCCTGCGCAGTGTACTGCTCCTCTTGCTGCCGCACAAGCCACTTCCTATGCTGCTATGGCAAAGTCCAAGACTCGTCTCCCCCTAGCGCATTTGGTGACCTCCTTCCTTTCTGCGCAATCTACTTGAGCCAGAACTCCTGCTGCGCAAACTACAGTTTCTGTGGCCAAAAGGCCATCTGTCAAAGCTCCCCAGGCGCAATCAACCCTAGTACAAGCTGTTCCAGCACAGTCTAATAGGGATAACCCTTTGGCTAATCTCCCTTTTTCTCACAGCAAGGGGAAAAACTCTGCTCCTCTTCCCAAGCACCCTGTTGCTCCAGCACAATCCACTGGGGGTAGTCTGTTGATTGTTTCTCCTCCTCCTCAGAACAAAGGAAAAGGCCTATTAGTCTTTTCTCAAACTTCTTCGTTTCACGACTTGGAAGACAACAGAGGGAAACGCTCTTTAGCCAACCCTTCTTCACAAAATAAGGGAAAAGGTCCTTTGGTCTTTTCTCAGTCTTCTCCAGTTTTTACCATAGAAGATCAATCTGAACGTGCCTCGGCACCAATCAGTACTGTTGACACAAAGTCACAGTCAACCAAATATTGAAACATTGACTAAATAATATCTGTAATAATTAAATACGACACACGACGTCTGCATTAAGCTCAAGACAGATGACAGCTCAGCCTCCGCTTCTCAGTTGAATTCGAGTCTGTATTTTACACTTTCTTTGAGTCTAGACTAATGTAATCTGAGTCATGCTGAGCTCTTGAAACTTAGACTATAGCCTACCCAATAATCCCAAGCTCCACCAAACCAGAAATTGCCTAATGGTCCCCTTAGAACCACTCTGTGCTCTGGAGACAGAGTTCGGGCCGAACTCTGCCTCCACACAGAGTTCGGGCCGAACTCTGTCCCCTAGAAATCAGGAACCCTAATTTTAGGGTTAGCTGGTTGCTAGTTGTCCAACGGCCAAATATTTGAATTTTTCTACCCGAATTCTGCCTATAAAAACACTATAAATAGGGCATGAATTCTCTCATTTCAAATCATCCCTTCTTCTCTTCTCTTCTCTCTTAAAGCTCAGAAAAGCCATACCCTTCCCATCTACTAGCCACAAGCTTCCTAAGTCTCGAGTGCTCAGCATCTCTCAGTTAGGATTCTTGTGCAAGAGTTGAAGAAGTCGCTTGGACAATTCCAAGCAAATTGCCACTGCGATCCTCTATAAGAAGTTGACGTGCTCTTCTGAAGAAAAGGCACAGGTTGTAAACTACTATTTCACAAATAGTGGATTTAATCCTGAGCTAGAGTTCTCAGGCCTGGACTAGTCCTCCACGAGGGAAACCAGGTTAAAATTGCTGTGCTTGCGTATGCTTTCTTGCTCTTCATTTACTTTTCGCATTTTACTCTGATTATGTATTGTTCGTGAAAGAGTTAATTTTTAATTGGTTATTTACTATATAAACTCTATTCACCCCCCTCTAGAGTTGCCACCTGTTCTTCAATTGGTATCAGAGCTCTGTTCTCTTTACAAGGATTTACATCCTAGAGCTGATCCATGGCAACCACACAATCCTTGATTTCCAATCACGGTGAAGGACAGTCCACTCATAGGCCTCCCCTATTTGATGGAACTAACTACACGTATTGGAAAACAAGGATGAGTTTTTATCTCAAGTCTCTAGACTTCGACCTGTGGACAGTCGTCACTGACGGCTACAAAAAGCCCGCCAGAATAGTTGTCAACGGTGATCTCATTGAGAAATCCCATGACAAATATTCTGACGAAGAGAAGAAACAGGCAAGTCTAGACGCGAGAGCTATTAATGCTTTATTCTGTGCTATAGACAAGAATGAGTTTAACAGGGTATCCACATGCACCACATCTCATGAGGTATGGAAGCTTCTAGAAGTGACACATGAAGGAACCACCCAAGTCAAGGAATCAAAAATCAGTCGTCTTACGCAAGAATACGAGGCATTCAAGATGAAGCCAAACGAGACGATCACACAGATGTTCACAAGATTCCTTGACATCATCAACCCCTTGTCTTCACTTGGAAAGCAATATTCAAATCATGAGAAGATTCGCAAGCTGCTTAGGGGGCTACCAAAAATTTGGAACCCTAAGGTGACAGCCATCATAGAAGGGAACGATCTCACAACCATGTCAATGGAGACCTTGATGGGTAAGCTCATGACTCACGAGCTTGACCTCCAGGACTTCGAAGAGCCTGCTCCGAAGACTAAGGAGATCGCTCTCAAAGCTTATCGACGAAGGGCTGAGCACGATGAGACCGAAGACGACAACTCGGATGACGAAGACCAAGCTCTCATGGTTCACAATTTCAAGAAATTCCTTCGCTTCAATAGAAGAAAGAAGGAACCACAAGAAGACGATGAAGAAGAGCCAACCTGTTATGGTTGCAAGAAGACTGGACACGTCCGAAAAGACTGTCCATTCTTAAAGAAAAGCAACCGCTATGAAAAGCCATACAAGAAGACCTCATCAAAGAAATATGCCAACACAAGTATTTGGCATAAAAGTGAAGCGAGTGACTCCGAGGAAGAAAAGGACTCTCCTCAAGATAAAGCAAATGTGTGCCTAATGGCAACCTCCAACAAGGTATCTAACGAAACTCTAGACGACTTCTCTTTTGATGAACTTGGCGATGCCTTTACTGATTTACTCGATGATCACAAAAAGGTCATTGGTAAATACAAACATGCCAAGGACAAAATCAAAAGTCTTGAAGACGAAATACAAAGAATTTCTCTATTACTTAATAACATTAGAGACACGTCACCCACTGATATCACTGATGAAGTATCCAAGCTTAAAATAAGCATACATGATGCTGAAGCACGTATTGAGCAACAAACTCAAGAAATCACTACACTCAACACGTTGCTTGCTGAAGAAAGGAGTAGACACAAGATTTCCATGACTAAGATATATGGCTTAAATATTAAGGTTAATGAACTGCAAGCTGTTTCTAAGAGATTAGAAACCAAATTGGCAAAACAGGTTGCTCAACCTCAAACCCAATCACATGGGCACAACACCACTCAAGCTAGCCAACCACGTCATCCTCATGCAGCACATAACCATGCTTTTATATACACTAACTTTCATAAAACACAAAAACCACGTGCACGTAAGAATACTTCTTATACTCATCATGCTGCACAAAGACACAACCAACATCACTCTACATATAGAAATCATCACAATGCCACGCCATATAGACAAGATCATCATGTCATGCCATATAGACAAGATCACCATATCATGCCATATCACCATGCTGTGCCACATAGACAATATCAGCATGACATGCCATATAGACAACATCACCATGCCACTCCACAGCACTCTATGCATAATCATCATTATCATACTAATTCTGCTCATTACACTATTTATAGACATCATCAGCATGCTCCTACTGTGAATAGGAATGCTACATGTACTTATTGTGGTTTACATGGACACATATCACCACAATATAGAATTAGAAAATTAGTTGATAGAAAAGTATATGCATGGTTTCCAAAAACTAACTTTTTAGGACCCTCAAGAAATTGGGTACCAAAGGTCACATCTACTCTTGATGTAGGTGGACCTTCCCTCCTCAACTAAGAGTAAGTATATTCTCGATAGTGGATGCTCGCGACATCTGACAGGAGATGCAAATCTTTTTGCATCACTATCGATGAAGAGAGAAGGATACGTATCCTTCGGTAACAATTTAAAAGGGCACATAATAGGTAATGGTATTATTGGTCATCCTCCCTCTCCTGTAATAAAGGATGTCTGCCTAGTGACCGAGTTAAAGCATAACTTGCTCAGCATTAGTCATCTTGCTGATCATGGATATGATATTAACTTTGGACAAAACAATTGCCTCATCTATGATAGGTCAACGGGAGACATTGTTTTTGAAGGGAAAAGAGAGGATAACATTTATATTTTCTATCTTTCTATAGATACTAACAATGCAGGTAGATGTTTATATGCCCACAAAGATGAACGATTACTTTGGCACCAGCGTCTTGGTCATGCCAATATGGATACTATATCAAGGTTATCAACCAAGAAGATAGTGAAAGGATTGCCCGACATCACATTCAAAAAGGACACGGTATGTGCCGAATGTGAATTGAACAAGGCAACCAAATCCTCATTTCATTCCATCAACTCTGTAAGTACTTCCAGACCCCTGCAACTACTCCATATGGATTTATTTGGTCCTAGTAGAGTAGCTAGCCTTGGTGGTAAACTTTATGCATTTGTTATTGTTGATGATTTTTTGAGATTTACTTGGGTTTTCTTTCTCACAAACAAAAGTGATGCTATTTCAGTTTTTAAGATTTTTGTCAAGAAAGTTAAAAACGAAAAAGGCTACATGATCACTCGAATCCGAAGTGACCATGGAGGCGAATTCGAAAATTCTGATTTTGAAAAATTTTGTGATTCTAATGGTTTTGATCATGAATTTTCTTATCCAAGAACTCCTCAACAAAATGGTGTTGTGGAGCGGAAGAATAGGACTCTCGGCGATATGGCTAGAGTCATGTTGAATAAATTTTCACTTTCGAAATATTTCTGGACAGAAGCTGTCGGTACAGCATGCCACATTTTGAATAGGGTGCTTATTCGTCCCATTATGAAGAAAACACCCTATGAGCTTTGGTTTGGGAGAACCCCCAATGTTTCTTATTTTAAAGTTTTTGGATGTAGATGTTTTATCCTTAACACCAAAGACAACTTATTTGATGCCAAAGCTGACGATGGTATTTTCCTTGGCTATGCTGCCAAGAGTAAGGGATATAGAGTCTTTAATAAAAGCTCACTAATTGTGAAAGAGTCAACAAATGTGACTTTTGATGAAGATAACAGTGCAGCAAGTACTCTTGATGATGACATTGAGCCATCAACTTCTACTCCAATGAATACCTCAACCGAAACTAATTCTCTGGAGGGCTTGCCTAAGAAATTCTCTTTCAAGCCTTCTCATCCAGAAAATTTAGTGATAGGTGAAGTTTCATGTGGAGTAACTACCAGATCATCTCTAAGAGACTCTATTGCTAGTACTGCCTTTATTTCACAAGTTGAGCCGAAAAACATTTTTGAAGCTTTTAATGATGAATTTTGGATTTCTGCTATGCAAGATGAACTCAACCAATTCGAGAGAAGTCAAGTATGGGAACTAGTTCCTAGACCGGTAAATCACTCGATAATTGGTACTAAATGGGTGTTTAGAAACAAAGTGAATGAAGATGGTTCAGTCACACGCAACAAAGCTCGTCTAGTAGCTCAAGGATACAACCAAGAGGAAGGTATCGACTACGATGAGACGTATGCTCCGGTTGCTAGACTAGAATCCATTCGGATGCTTTGTGCATTTGCAAATTATCAAAATTTCAAATTATTTCAAATGGATGTGAAAAGTGCTTTCTTGAATGGTTTTATTAAGGAGGAAGTTTATGTAAAACAACCCCCTGGCTTTGAAAATCACAAATTTCTCGACCATGTGCTCAAGCTAAAGAAAGCGCTATATGGCCTTAAACAAGCCCCCAGAGCTTGGTATGAAAGGCTAAGCAGTTTCTTGCTTGAGAAAGGTTTTTCAAAAGGGAAAATTGACACTACACTTTTTATAAAATCTTTTAAAGACACTATTCTATTAATTCAAATTTATGTTGATGATATCATTTTTGGTTCTACTGATGAAACCCTCTGTCAAGAATTTGCCAAGTGTATGCAGACAGAATTTGAGATGAGCATGATGGGAGAACTCAACTACTTTCTTGGTCTGCAAGTAAAACAAATGGCTAATGGAACTTTCATCTGTCAGTCGAAGTATACAAAGGACATGCTGAAAAAGTTCGATCTTGACAACGTCAAACCAATCAGCACTCCAATGGCTACTTCAACCAAACTCGAACCAGATAAGAGCGGCAAACCCGTTGATCTATGTAAGTATCGAGGTATGATAGACAGCTTACTTTATTTAACTGCTAGCCGCCCCGATATCATGTTTAGTGTTTGCCTATGTGCTAGATATCAAGCAAATCCTAAGGAATCACACTTGACCGCTGTTAAGCGTATCTTTCGATACCTTAAGGGTACGGTTACAGTGGGCCTATGGTATCCCAAGTCAACATCATTTGACCTCATTGGTTACTCTGATGCTGATTTTGCTGGATGCAAGGTCGACCGTAAAAGTACAAGCGGCACGTGTCATTTATTAGAAAAGGCTTTAGTCTCTTGGTTTAGCAAAAAATAGAATTTTGTTGCACTATCTACAACAGAAGCTGAATACATCACAGCTGGGCGTTGTTGTACACAAATTCTGTAGATGAAGCAAACCCTTGAAGACTATAATCTATCTTTCATGCACATTCCTATATTCTGTGACAATACTAGTGCTATTAACATGACTAAGAACCCTATCTGTCACTCACGCACAAAACATATTGAAATTAGACACCACTTTTTGCGTGATCATCAGCAAAATGGCACGATTGACTTAGAGTTTATTGACACTGATCATCAGCTAGCAGATTTCTTTACTAAGCCATTATCCGAAGAGCGCTTCAATTTTTTTTTGTCGTGAACTTGGAATTTTAGATGAAGCTGTCATAAATTGAAACTCACCTGCGTAAATATCGATTATATTATGATTCTCTTACGATGAACTTGCTATGGGTACAAGCCGAAAGGGCCCTTCTGACAACAAGGCGTAAAAGCCTAAGCGACACGGTGCACTAGTCCTCAGGACTACCGCTAGCTGGGATCCGGCCCCTGCAGCCAACCCATGGCAAATTTAAACTATTGAATTATAATATATTTCCCTGTTTATTATATGGTTCGTTTTGATTTATTATTGCCTACTTGATATTTTCTAAGTTCATTCTGATATTAGTATACATCTCTATCTATTTGATTGATTTCATCAAGCTTTTATCCTCATTTCTAACTCCCTTTCAACACTTAACCATTTTTTTATCTTCTAGCCCATTTTTCTGTTCTGGAATACTGATCCAGAACTTGGGCCGAACTCTGCCCCTAATTGTTCCAGCGTCGGGGACAGCCTCAGCCGTTTGATCATTTTAGATCGTACGGTCCAGATTCCCTCCGACCAAAGAAAATCCTCTCTTTATTTTCGGGTTTTCATCTCTCTCCTTCATTCTTACCACCACCTTCACCTCTCCAAACATTTTTTCATAAACCCTAACCCTAGTTTTCTCTTTAAAGTGCTCTATTGCTCATCAAAATCAAGGAGAAGGGCTATTTCTTCATTCTCTTTCACTGTTCATTGTTGATTTGAGGTATAACTCCTTCTTTCTCTCTATTTCAAGTTCTCTACTTGTTTGCAAATGGCTCCTCGCTTGCCCAATCGTGGGAAGAGGATCCGAACCGAGGGTGCTTCCTCTTCGAATCCTCCTCCTCCCATTGAGCAACCCGTTGAACAACAACAACCCCTTCATCCGTTGTTCAATCCACCTCCTTCCCGCGACCCTAATACTTATGACGACCGATTGTTTGTGTCGCTAAACGCCTCCAACGAGTGGTTTAGTGACTTTCGGACTCGTGCGGTCTTCACGGGACATTCTATAAATTTTACTATTTTCTTACAATTTGAATCATTGTTTCACGATCTTTGCTTAAATGAGTTAGTGGCTTCAAACTTTGTTATTTATCGTAGCGTCATACAAATGTTCTATTATAACTTGACTCACGATGCCACTCACATCTATTCCCGGGTTGCCGGTATTGATATTGCTTTTGATGCTTCTGAGTTGGGCGAGTATCTTGCACTCCAAGATCTCGATATTTGGGATAAGCTTGTGGAAGCTCGCCAATTCCAATTTGTTGGTGAAACTTCTCTTGAGAGTTTCAAGGAGGAATTATGTGCTCCTAACATAAGTCCTCGCAAGCTTATGGCCAAGCACCTCAACCCATATTTCTATGAACTTTATCGCATTATTTTTAACACTATTTTGCCAAAAGCTGGCTCCACCGATGAAGTTACATATTTTGAGATCTCTGCTTTGTATCATCTTCATTATCGCATTCCATTCAATCTTCCACGTACCATGATGGACTGGATGATTAACTGTAGGAAGAAACCACGAGCCCTGGTTTATCCTTTGTATCTCCCTATGGTTTTCCGGGCGTTCATTGTCCATCTTCATGATTGTCCGTTCTTGTCTGCTCCTGCATTCCTATCTAAGGCACGACGTCTTCAGGCAGTCGTTGCTTCTCCTGAGCCTTCTGAGCATTCTGATGATGAGGAGCCCGACGCCCCTCCACTTGGATAGGATGCGTCACCTCCTCCTGCTACTCTTGACTCCATCCAGACCATGCTGAGAGATCGTTTTGCATTGGAGGACGACCGCTGGACTAAGATGGACTATCGGACTACCCTGCAGATGAGTGCCCTCAGCAACTCGCTGCACGATATCCGGTATTCCATGTCTCGTCACCCCACTATGCCCATTCCCATGGAGCGGGATCCTGGTCGCGCTGGTTATCGCATTGACGACCCCTGGGTCATGCGTTACCTGGATCCGGATGCTGCTATTGTGGACCCCAGCCGTTCATTCACTGATCATTCAGACTCTGCTGGGCCTTTTCGTGCTCCGTGATGGAGATTGGCTACTATCTACTACTGCTGCTGATGATGATCTTAGTTGATGTATTTTGATTTCTAGTTATCTAGCTTGTTTTTGGATTTATGTACTTGGATAATTTAAAACTCTGGTTGTGTGTTTGACTTTTGGTTCTGTGTGATGACATTTTTATCGTAGTTTTATATTAGTGACTCATTCATATACTGTTTCTTCTCTGCTTGGTGTGGTTGTATCACTATTAATTGTCTATACTGCAGTTTCTATGCTATTCACTCATCTGCAGTCTATATTGCTAAATGCCAAATGGGGGAGAACTATGTATATTCTGGATATATTTGTTTCTTTCGTATATCTGTGCTTGTCTGTACTTTTCGGAGATATTATCAGGCCAACAGGTTCACTACATTATTTACGGGGGAGCTATTATTTCTAGCTCGGCATCGATTATGGGGGAGCTATGTTGCTATAATCAACTGTGTCCAGGTATGAATGTTGAATATACATATATTATTTTATCAATTATCAATATGGGAGAGATTGTTGACACAAAGTCACAGTCAACCAAATATTGACAACATTGACTAAATAATATCTGTAATAATTCAATACGACACACGACGTCTGCATTAAGCTCAAGACAGATGACAGCTCAGCCTCTGCTTCTCAGTTGAATTCGAGTCTGTATTTTACACTTTCTTTGAGTCTAGACTAATGTAATCTGAGTCATGCTGAGCTCTTGAAACTTAGACTATAGCCTACCCAATAATCCCAAGCTCCACCAAACCAGAAATTGCCCAATGGTCCCCTTAGAACCACTCTGTGCTCTGGAGACAGAGTTCGGGCCGAACTCTGTCCCCTAGAAATCAGGAACCCTAATTTTAGGGTTAGCTGGTTGCTAGTTGTCCAACGGCCAAATATTTGAATTTTCCTACCCGAATTCTGGCCGAATTCTGCCTATAAAAACACTATAAATAGGGCATGAATTCTCTCATTTCAAATCATCCCTTCTTCTCTTCTCTTCTCTCTTAAAGCTCAGAAAAGCCATACCCTTTCCATCTACTAGCTACAAGCTTCCTAAGTCTCGAGTGCTCAGCATCTCTCAGTTAGGATTCTTGTGCAAGAGTTGAAGAAGTCGCTTGGACAATTCCAAGCAAATCGCCACTGCGATCCTCTATAAGAAGTTGACGTGCTCTTCTGAAGAAAAGGCATGGGTTGTAAACTACTATTTCACAAATAGTGGATTTAATCCTGAGCTAGAGTTCTCAGGCCTGGACTAGTCCTCCACGAGGGAAACCAGGTTAAGATCGCTGTATTTGCGTATGCTTTCTTGCTCTTCATTTACTTTCCGTATTTTACTCTGATTATTTATTGTTCGTGAAAGAGTTAATTTTTAATTGGTTATTTTCTATATAAACTCTATTCACCCTCCTCTAGAGTTGCCACCTGTTCTTCAAGTACATGGTCATGGTTAGTCTCTAGGCTCAATAGTTCTAGAGTTCACTAGCTAACACATCAAAATTATAATTCACCAATTTTAAATAGTATTAAATTAATTAAAAAATCCTATAAATCATAAATCCTGTTATTAAATAATAAACTTTTACAAAAGTTCAAAATTACCCTCATTTTAGAAAAGTGGGTGTTATACCACTCGAGCATGTTACGTGCTCAAAGGCAAAATTTAGGAGTTAGTCAATGCTGGTGTTGTCACTCTTCAACAAGATGAGAAGAATATTACCGCGAATATGGTCTCAGTACAGTTCGGTAACTTCCCTCCACAGATGGTACATCATGGTGTCATCCCTATCCCCAAGGCCACCCTTGAGATCGAAAATCTCCCTCCTCCACGGAGTGAAGGTCTCGTTCCCCTATCTCTTGATAACGGCGAGATTATGTGGATCCACCCAGACCTTCTTGCAGACTTCGAGGCTCCTTCTAAGCAAAAAGATCGCTCCAAGGGCAGAATAAAGATCTGCAATATGGTGTCTTTTAACCCCATAATTGAAGAAGAAATCCTACTGGGTACCAGGTCAGGAAAAGCCTATCTACGGGAACTTCCCGAAACTTAAGAAAACCCTGCTTCTTCTTCTGAGTCTGCTCCAGTACAACCTGTCTTTACAGAGGGTATCCCTTATGCATCCTCACCTGTTGTAGAACCCATTTCCCTTAAACTGACAGTAGCTGACAAAGGCAAACAACAAGTCCGCTTCGACAAACCTTTGAAGAAGTCATCTCCTTCTGGACTTGAAAAACCATACAATTTTGATATTTTAGCTCAACTAGCTAATACACCAGCTAGGCTGTCGATCTTCGAGCTCTTGTGCCTCTCCAAAGAGACTCGAGAAACCCTGAGTGAAGCTCTCATGCAGGCGGAAACCTGTCTAACTTTCCTAAAGAAGCCAGAATTAGAGCCTGTCTCTTGCCTCCACTGTCACAGTATGTTGGAGTTAATTCCAAACATTACCTTCACACAGGATGATATACTGATGGAAGACAATAGGCATGACCGTCCTCTATACTATACAAGATACATCGACTCGATGAAGGTCGATCGTATTCTGATAGATCCCGGGTCCGTACTCAGTATAATGCCGAGGACAATGCTAGACGCACTAAAGATCCCAGTACATAGTCTTTCTAGCACAATCACTACCATCTTGGGGTTCAACCAGGAAAGAAGTGAGCCTCTGGGCAAGATTCGCCTAAAACTCCAAATAGGCAATCTCCGCACGAAGGTGACCTTCTATATTATAGATAACCATGGTTGCTCTTACAATGATCTTTTGGGGAGACCATTTCTTCATGAACACAATATTGTTCCTTCAACTCTCTATCAATGTTTCAAGTATATTGATGACAATAGAGAGGTTTAAAAAGAGGTTGCGGATCTCTACCCTTTCAAAGGTGTCGAAGCATATTGTAATAATGCTCGTATGTATAAAGATGAGTTCATGAAGGTAGTGCTGGCTTTAGATACTGAAGAAGAACAAGAAGTAGTGCCCAATGACACCCTCATCATACCTATTAAAGGGCGTGTTTCTCATCCTCAGTCTTCCAAACCACTGGCTATTCACTTGCCAGTCCAGAAGCGACCAACTGATGGTGGTCAAAATCAAAGGGAGCTCACCTCTTCTGAGCCACTTGTTATCGACCTACGTCGTAACAAGGATAAAAGGCAGCTCACCTCTCCTGAGCCACTTGTTATTGATTTATCTTGTAACAAGGATAAAAGGGAGCTCACCTCTTCTGAGCCGCTTGTTATCGACCTTCGTCGTAGCAAGCCTCCTACACGTTCTTCTTCTCCCCCTCTTATAATCAATCTGACCAAGCCTGCTAAGGCTAAAGGTCCTGTTGTAAATACAGATGTACAAATCAATGAAAAAGCATCTCTTTTCCAGTATACTGATGTCATTTATCATGCTAAGTGCTATTTGGATATGTTAGATAGCTTTCAGTCATTTACAATGGGAGTTGTACAGTCTCTTAAAACAGAGGTCTTACTCGAACACCCAGATGATTCATATTTTGTTGTCCCTTCTCGAAAGAGAGGCGAGAGTCCAATACTTTTTAGTAAAGGACAAGAACAAAAATTCAGCTATACGGATGATAGCAAAAATAACGATATGGGACGTCTCCGACTTCGTCGTTATAGTAAACAATCAAAAGATATCATCCGAAAGATGGGTTATGACTTCAAGAATGGCCTCAACTATGGTAAGGGTAGAAGAACTCCTATCCGTACGGTTGTTCCAAAAGGAAAATCGGAGATGTACTACAGCAGGACAAAAAGAGGTCTCGGATATGCTTCACCTCCGGTATTATCTCCAGCAGCCTCCGAGTCTGATAGTGAGGAGCGCTCTAACTCTTCTGATTCCAGATCTTGGGATTCTGACACCAGTATTGGTCAGGTTCATCGATTGATTGTATCTTCTAACATGGTCTCCGCTGAACTTCCAGAAGGTTATGACGAAGAAAATCCCGAAATAGATCATTGGGCTCAACAAATGGATACCCAATGGGAACTCCGATTTGAACAACGAGAACATCCTACCGAAGATCGATTGGTCCAAATTGATGTAGGAGAAAATGGGTCACCTCGTCCAATATTCATCAGCAAGAATCTTCCCGAGGCAGATAAGCAAGAATTAATTCTTCTTATTCGAGAATACATTGATGTCTTCGTCTGGAGTTATGAAGACATGCCAAGTTTAGATCCCAAAATTGCCACTCATAAACTGAATATTTTGCCTAATACAAAACCAGTTAAACAGCAGCAGAGACGGTTCAAGCCAGAAATGATGGATGCAATTGATGATGAAGTCAAAAAGCTCATAGCTTGTGGCTTTATTCGAGAAGAACAACATCCAGATTGGGTAGCCAACATTATCCCAGTCTTGAAGAAGAATGGCAAAGTTCGAGTTTGCATCGACTTCCGGGATCTTAATGAAGCCTGTCCAAAAGACGAGTTTCCTCTCCCTTTCACAGATGTCATAATTGACAATACTTATGGATTTGAAAGGATATCCTTCATGGATGGATTCTCCGGATACAATCAGATTCGGATTAATCCAGAAGATAAAAAACACACTTCTTTTCGCACTTCTCGCGGAGTCTACTGCTATACCGTGATGCCATTTGGTCTCAAGAACGCTGGTGCAACTTACCGACGAGCTATGAGTACCATCTTTCGAGATCATCTGCACAAGACTGTTGAATGCTATGTGGACGATATTGCTGTCAAGAGCCGTCTAAAGGAAGATCACATCCAAGATTTGAGAACTATCTTCAATCTAATGTGCCAACATCAGCTGAAAATGAATCCCACCAAGTCATTCTTGGGTGTCTCTAGTGTTAAATTTCTCGGCTTCGTCATTACCTCTAAAGGTATACACGTAGATCCCGAGAAAATCAAAGCCATTCAAGAGATGCGTCCTCCACGCAACCTAAAAGAGCTACGAGGATTCTAAGGTCGACTTGCGTACATTAGGAGATCCATTTCATATCTGTCTGGACGCTGCAGACCGTTTACCCAGTTAATGAAGAAGGGAGTATCTTTCATTTGGACTGAAGAATATCAACGAGCATTTGACGACATAAACCAATATCTCATGAACCCAATAGTCTTGGTGCCACCAATCTCAGGCATACCATTCTTAATGTATGTCCGTGCTATGGATCATTCCTTGGGGGCTTTACTTGTCCAGAAGAACAAAGAAGGCAATGAAAAAGCCATATACTATCTTAGTCGTACTATGATTGGTGTTGAACACCGTTATAGTCCGGTTGAGAAAGAATGCTTAGCTCTTATGTTTGTTGTTCAAAAGACAAGACATTACATCATTGGACAAACTATTCATGTCATCTCTCGAGTTAATCCTCTTCGGGTACTGATGAAGAAGCCAAGTACACTCAACTCTCGATTGGCTACATGGGCCATTCTGCTAGCCCAATATGACATGGTTTATGTTCCACAAAAATCTGTTAAAGGTCAAGCGCTGACTGATTTCTTAGCGGCTCATCCTAATCCAGAAACATCTAAACTTTACTATGAAATTCCAGACGAGACATTGGAATCAAATATGATCTCCGAAGAATTTCCTACTTGGCGTCTATTCTTTGACGGTGTATCCAGGATCAGGCCGAATGGTGCCATTGTCGCAGGAGTTAGGGTTGTTCTTATTTCTCCAGACGGGTCAACTATCCAAAGAGCCTATTCCCTTGATGAACCCTGCTCCAATAACGTAGTAGAATACAACGCTCTTCTCATTGGCCTTCAATTAGCTAAACAACTAGACGTCGAATATCTTGAAGTCTATGGCGACTCCAAGCTGGTTGTTAACCAGGTTAGAGGAACCTATGAAGTTCGTCATCAAGATCTAGTGCCTTATCATGAATCTGTGACTCATATGGCTACATCGTTCAACACTTTCTTTATAGAATATGTTCGACGAGCTTGTACCACTGAAGCAGATGCTTTGTCCAATCTTGCAGCAGTCTTAGCCATACTTGTTAAAAGACAACATGTGGTAGTTGTCTCTAATCGGGAATTGTTTTGCATCGAAAATAATCGCAATATTGAGTTCAGTAATTTTGCTGAGGCCAATGTTATCAATGAAGATTGGAGAGCTCCCTTCATCGACTTCGTGGTCTATGATATACTTTCTGAAGATCCCAAGGAGGCTACGAGTATTCCTCGACGGTCTCTGCGATTCTACTACGATCAGACTACTAAGACTCTCTACCGACGGACTTATGACGGTCTTCTCTTACGCTGTCTTGCTGGTGATGAAGCAAAGCAAGTGTTACGTGAAGCTCATGATGGTGTTTGCAGAGAACATCAACCCGGCCCTAAACTACAAAACCGTATCCGACGCATGGGTTACTACTGGCCCTCTATGGTAGCGGATGCCATCGAATATGCAAGGAAATATCGAGCGTGTCAAATCAACGCAGATTTCATTCACCAACCGTTGGAATTTCTATATCCAACTGCTGCTTCTTGGCCTTTCAAAGCTTGGGGCATGGATATTATAGGTCATATCAACCCTCCTTCTTCTAGAGGACATCGGTTCATACTAGCTATAACCGATTACTTCTCCAAATGGGCTGAAACTATACCTCTGGCTGAAGTCAAAACCAGCAGCGTCATCAACTTTGTCAAACATCATGTCATCTATAGATTTGGTGTACCTTAAAGGATCATTCACGACAATGGACCACAGTTTATTAGCGAGAAGTTTACCAGGTTTTGTGACGATCATCGGATTGACAATGTCGCTTCGACAGCTTACAATCCTGCTGCTAATGGTTTAGCTGAAGCATGTAACAAGACTATTATCAAACTCCTTAAGAAGTTTGTATCTACTAACAAACAAAATTAGAGTGAGAAACTTGGAGAATATCTATGGGCCTACCGTACTACGGTCCGTAACCCTATAGGTTGTACACCTGTTTCTCTTATGTATGGTTGTGAAGTAGTTCTACCTTTGGAACTTCAGATCCCATCCCTACGGATTGCCATTGCAAACGAGCTCACTACAGAGAACAACGACCTTCTTCGACTTCAAGAATTAGAAGCGCTCGACGAGAAACGGTTATTGGCTAAACAGCATATTGAGTTATATCAAGCCCGAATCTCAAAAGCTTTTAATCGCAAAGTTAAGGTCAGAGTTTTTTAGAAAGGAGAACTAGTTCTAACCGTCAGACGTCCTATGACCATGACTCATATGAGCAAAGGCAAATTCGACGCGAAGTGGGAAGGTCCATATATTGTGAGCAAAGTCTTCTCAAATGGAGCCTATCAACTTATAGAGTTGGACGGTCGAGTTGCAATGATGCCTATCAATGGCAAATTCGTTAAAAAGTACTATATGAATGTAAAAGGAATTTCTTGTAAATACGACAGAACAGTTCATGAATGAAATTTTATTTTATTTCATCATAAATGGTGTTACAAGATATCAGGGATAAAAATCACTATCATCCTTCTTGAAGACAGGACGAGGACCACTATCATTCTTTTCAAAAATGTAATCGGCAAAAGAGCCGAGAACATCCTTGCTCGAACCCACCAGAAACTTGCAAGCAGCCATCCTCATGGCCTCTTCTTCTTCAATCTTTCCTGATTCAAGTAGAAAATCCAAGATATCCCGCGGTGGCTTTGGTGCAGACGAACCTTCGCCCGCCTCTGTCTGTTTTGGCTGGGCCGGTTCGATTGGACGTTCCTCAGTGCCCGCTTCAACCTTCGGGGCGACCTCAGCCTTCTTGGATGCATCTCCAGACGACATCTTTATGTTGAAGAGTGAAAGTGTGAAAGTGATCATTCCATCTAAATTTTTGTTCTATTTATAGACAGAGATTCGTGAAACAACGAAGCGACACATTCATCCGACGGTTCGCCCGTTCACTACATTCATCCGACGGTTCGCCCGTTCACTACAATCATCCGACGGTTCGCCCGTTCATTACATTCATCCGACGGTTCGCCCGTTCACTACATTCATCCGACGGTTCGCCCGTTCACTACATTCATCCGACAGGTTGCCCGTTTATTACATTTATCCGATGGTTCGCCCGTTCATTACATTTATCCGACGGTTCATCCGTTCATCCATTCATCCGACGGTTCACCCGTTCATCCATTCATCCGACGGATCACCCGTTCATTCAATTTCTCTGACGGTTCATCCGTTCATTCCAACGATTCATTTCGTTCATGCATTTTGACGATTCATCCGTTCATTCATATCAGCAACTTGTCATGTATTTGTTACCTTTGATTAAGTTGTCTACTGAAATAATGGTATTCAACAAATTATATTCTGCCATGTCCACATTACCTTTGAGCAGATATAATGAATATAATTATTTTCTAAATCAAGAAATATATCATGTCCCGGACCTCTGAATATATTTTCTATCGCTATTATTTATATCCGAATGAGATATGCAATAAATAATAGAGCCACAAAGAGAATATCTTTTCATTGATCAAAATTAAAAGGTATTACAAAAAGACATGTCACAAAACAGAAGATACAAAAAATCTTCCTATTCAGCTGGTGGGGTCATCAAACTAGCCATCTGCTGCTTTAAAGTTTGAAGTCGCTCCTCCCGAGAATCCATCACCCGCCTTCTAGCTTCCTCCATTCCAGATTTATCATCAAAAGTCGGCAAGGTTACTAATCGGCGGGAGATTTCATCTTGATGAGTCCTGACATACTCATTTCTTTCGTGGGTCAGAATGTCCAGTTGCTGGACTGCAGCTTGATATTGAGTGGTGTCTTCTTCCAGAGCAAGTTGAACAATTCTCAACTATTCTTGAAGTCGATCGAACTCTGCTTTTAGCTCAACAACTTTCTTTTCCTTCTTCCCAGCAGTAGATGCTATTAGTTCCATCTGGAGTTATACTCTGAAGACTTGGTAGCAAAAGTGTCCAAGAAAACCTGGAAATCAGCTTTCGTAACTGCAGCCTCTCGAGACATCCTCTCAAACTCTGCATGAACCAAGGGCTCTACCTCCCCCCGATTAAGATCTTTGTAGATCTTAACTGATTCCTCCAGCCCATCCAGTATGTGTTCAAGATAAGCAGCTTGAGCTTCATCACCCTGACTTCGGATGGCACCGATCAGATAAGAGGTTGGACCTCTAACAGTGATGAAACCAACATCTTCTTTCTCCATTACCATTTCTACTAAGGGTCCTAATGAATTGAAGAAGAGGTTGGTAAAGGAACCAATTATAAATCTGTTAGTAGCTATGGCACCGGGTGTAGCAGCTACTCCAATGGACGTTGAAGCAGCAGGTACCTGCACAGGCAGAAGTTCGGCAGCATGAACTGTAGTCTCTTTGGACAAGGGAGCCATGGTAGAGCTGGTTGCTCCTCCCAGATATTCCTCTGCGAAATCAAATAAACCCTATTAGTTTGCTGTCATTAGCAACTCTCGAAAAGGATCAAAAGTAAGGGCAATCTTACCATCGCTGGGACCAGTGACAAGTTTGTCATCTGCTGACATGGTTGTAGCCTCGCAGAAGTAGCTTCAGACATTACTGTCTGGCTACTACCCGCTTCAGAACCGCCTGATAAATGATGGCTACTGCTGGCTATCACCTTTATTTGCACTATATCAGTGCATATTAGAGGAATCGGAGAAAGTTGAATATCTACATGGATAAAAATTAAGATGTCAGCCATTTTACCCATAAAAGAAGGGTATTAATATCAGTCAATACCAGTACCTCCTTGATGGATGACAGTAGCTCCTTCCGGAGCTACTTCTTTAACCGCATTCTTCTCTGGGGATGTATGTACATTAGTATCCTCTTCTGGATTCAGAGTGTCATCAACAGCCTCTGTTGATGTTTCTTCATCACTTGTACTCTCTTCTTGTGCTTCTTCACTATCAGTTACGGCAACTGGATCTACATCATCGTGGAAGCCAAAGTCACAGTCGTCTAGTGCCTCAATCATTAACTTATCTTCTTTGGCATGTAGTGATCGAGGAGAAGCTGGAAGGTGGGCGGTTTCTGTTTCTGGCTTATTTGACTTTGCAGCCTCATCTGCTGTCTCCGCGATTTCCTTCCTGGTCTCTACAACCTCGTCCCTCTTCTCTGGACTGAAAGCTTCTTGCCTGGGTTCAAGGACAGGTGTAGGAGACGACATCATGACTCCGGCGACAGCACTAGTCACGACCGATGACAGGATAGGTCTTGGAGGAGTATCCACTTTCCTCCTGAAAACTATCTTCTTTCTGCGTAAAGGTCTCTCCGGACTCTCTACATCTACAACATCTACTTGTCTTTGAAGAGAGGTCGGAGTCGTCACCTCTTCTCTCTGAGTCGACTCAGTATGCTGCCGAGATTGCGACCGGGTAGTGACCATTTCTGAAGATTCTGAGACAATCTTCCTCTTAGAAACTGGAGAAGAAGGTTCTTCCGCCTTCCTTTTCTTCCTTTCCTTGATTGGAGATCTGAAGACCTTCAAAGAGATGCGCAGCGGCTCGTTGACTTCTTCAGGAAAGTTGGCTTCCCTCGAAGCTTCCAACGGTGCATCAACTGGCTCATCCTCTTCATCATTACCAGGAGCCAACACAACAGATGCTCCCTTCTTTAATCGGGCCGCAGTCGCAAAACTGTCTACTAGACTGAAGTTCTCAGCAAAAGTATTCGCCGATGTGTAGAAGAGCGAATAAGTATATAACATGCGATGACCATGATCGCTCTTTAGCGGCATCGAGAACGTCGTTCTCATGTCCCGAGCATTATTGTAAGCCCAAGCCCGGGCTCCATCGATCAGATAACCTTTTCCCTGTAGGCACGTTATGGCGTTGCCTACATGGAATTGGTCATAGTCAAATTGGCGTGCAAAACGGCTATGGAGATAAGGCTCCAGATAACATTCATCTTCAAACCGGTACACCAAGTGAGATGGCCGGATCATCTTCAACCAGTCAAAAATTGTGTGGACAAGAGGCTGTGACCTCCCAGAATTGACAAGGTTGGTAAACATACGCTCGTAGCCAGCTGGAGGGGGAACACAATAGAAGTTCCATCCCTTTCCGAGATTCAGAGCGCGTCTGCAATCTCTTAAAGTGGTATATATCCACTTGCTTTTGGAGAATCTCCTCAAGAAGCTGCCGCTCACCGCCCCCATATCGGGGTTCATCAGTGAAGGATAGTGCAGAAGCAGCCATCCGAACAGATATGTGTATGGTAGCTCCAGTCGAGGAAAGCTTCCTTTCTCGCCCTTTCCTCGAAGCATTTGATCGACAAAAAGGCGGAGGCCAGCATTCACTCTGCAATTCATCGCTGACAATAGATCCATCTGGTAGCCGAAGACTAAACGGATAGCAGCAAATAGTACGCCTCGATAAAAGCGATCGACGGCACTGGCTCCAGGAACGACGTTTCGTCGAAGCCAATAAGTAAGGAAACACGCCAGCTTGGCTTCCTTCGACATGGGCTTGTAGCCCAGCCTCATGTAGCTTTCAATAATGTCTCCTTCCTTGAAAGGAGGACACTGAAGATCATCCTTGATCTTGATATCCATATCTTTGCTCTCTTCCATCAACCCTATCACTTCACTGTTGCTAAGTTGTCTGAAGAAGGTGGGTTTGCAGTTATCGTGCTCCTTGGTCTTCTTCTCAATGATATGGTTTAGAAAGAGATACGGAAACCATTTGGTTGAGTAGTAGGTGCCGGATGTACCATTCTTGTAGTACAAGGAACAGATCTTGTAGTGGCATAGCAGCTCTTCAAAGATAGCCACCATGTCGGCATTCTCTTGGCGTAATTTGTCCAACTCATCATTGGTCGGGACAAATTCTTCATAGGGGATATCCTCCATTGGCAGGCTGGAGATGTACTTCATCTCGTGTAAAGCCAATCCGATCTCTCCGCATGGTGTCATAAAAGTCCCTGTTCTATAATTGTATCTCTCCGCCAATACAAGGAATAGATGCAAATTAGGCGGGAAACCATAAACGGTGGCGTACACCGCTTGGTACAGCTCAATCTCCTTAAGCCGGTCTTCAAATTGAGCCAATATCCAATTGGCTATACAGATCCATCTCTTGTTATCTGGATTCACAAGACCTGTCAATCGAATATCTTGGTTTGGATACCTTCCCTCAACCTTCGCAAACTCATTTGCGAATATCGAAGTTCTGACTGGTAGCAGCAGGGAAGAGTTTTTCGTTGGGATGTAACCGGGTTTCAGTCCTCTGAGTAGGGAGCTGTGACGCTCAGAGGAACTGTAAAACATGTCTTTGCTGTTTGGTCCCTTCTTCACACAGATATTCCCCATTCGAGCTTGCTGAAGTGGAGTTATATTCCATTCCATCCTTCTGGGATAGCTCGTAAAAGCATAGCGAGACAGGGGAAGGCATCTGGAAATCTTCGGTAGAAGTATCATCTTCTCGCCACTTTAAAAAAGTCTCTGTTCCATACGAGGTCTAGGCTGAGAGTTCTTGTCGAAAGCCTCACCGAACAGGAACAACGGTTTCTTATGAGTAACTGTATCTGCAGTTTGGAGTGGCTGTCCGTTCATCAAACACAGGAGAGTTTCATTATCTTGTGCCATCAGGATGGCTTGTCGAGATGACGGCAAGGCATATTGAGGATATGTCACATGGGAAAGATCCTCCTTGAACTCAGGTTCAGCCAAAGATCCTGCAAAGACCTCATAATTTGGATCTTTCCTGAGGTTAACTGCATCAAATAAAGAGATAAAGATCAGTACATGCAAAATCACAAGGTTTCTTTAAAAAGAGTTCATCAATTTGCGCTATGTACAAAGCATCAGATTGCGCCAATGCAGCCCACATGCACAAAGTATCCAATTGTGCCAACACATCCACTTGCGCAAGACATCAGGTTGCGCTAACCCACTTGCGCAAGGCATCAGTTTGCGCTGGCTCAACCGACTTGCGCAAATCGATGGATTGCGCCGAACATCTTCCAGCACTTTCCAACCGATTGCGCAAGAATATAGTTTTCATAAAAATGAAAACTATTGTATGTGCAACCAAAACCCTAAATAGGGCGGCACAATACCATCAATCTCTAAAAAGAGAGAGGTATGAACGTTCGAAAATGTCAAGAACCCTAAAAAGGGTTTCGATCAAGTTTTTCATCTACCTTGCAGCGCTGGGTGGCCAATTTCATGACGAAAGATTCGGGGTGCAACCCGAGTCGAAGGCTCGGCGGGGGCTTTGCCCTTCTTGGTGGCAGTTCGCTTAGGAGCCATTAACGTCGACGGCGAGAAGAAGGAAAAGTAGTCGGAATAGAGGGAAGCTTTTATCTCTTCAGAAAATCGAAAGCAAGTAAAGGTTGACAGAATGAGAATAGAAACTATTTATAGTTTTCAGACGTGTAACAGTCACCTCAGATTGCACCACAAAAGTCGGAGCTGATTCCTCCAAACGCGCAGTCAAAGATCTACTTGCGCAACTTGATTTTAAATTTGAAATTCAAAGTATTTCGATACTTTGAATATTTTCAAATTTCAAAAACTTTGAAGGGGGTCTTGTAGGTCCTAAAAATCAAGTTGCATCCATCAAAAAAGAAATGAAAATCAAATGGCGAACCCTTCAAATGAACTGCACAGGAGACAGACTGCGTAACAAATCAACTGCGCAAGGCCGAACCGCGCTAACATCCAGGCGCGCTATGCTGACGTGGCAACGTCATTATTACCTGACAAAAATCCGACCTTCTGACAGCTGACAGCCCGATAAACGAGGAGACCTTTCGTTTCTTGTGCAGCACAGCGCTCGAGGACAGCTGTACAGCCAGCACAATCTGCCAGCCCAACCGAAGCGCAGTCTGCCAGATCCTCTTCAGCGCAGTTCGATCACAGCACAGTCTGAAGCTAGCACAGTTCAAGCAGCACAATCCATCAAGATAACTAATATTTTATACGTCGCCTACATGCCATCAATTGCTCACCACGTGGCAACCGTCTGTACACGACCATGCGTATGTCAATCAAATAATGCCACGCGTCTAATACAGTTGAGCCACGATCGAGTAACTGCCAGTGCAGTTCGCTGTTTGCGCAATCCAATGCCTGCACAATCCAGCCTACGTAATCCAGAAATAACTACTAATTAGTTATTTTCTAGAACTCTATAAATAGAGTTTCAAGTCCTTCATTATCAAGATCAGATCATTCAAGATCATCAGAGAGATCAGGAGTTCTTGCCCAAGTGCTGCTGCATTCTTTAGAGGTTATCGTCTTCACAGTTTACATCGTCCAAGGGATAAAGCGATCGTCTTCAGATCGGATTCCTATAGTTGTACTTTTCCAGAATTCAATTGTAATCTTCTTACAAAGTTTGTGAAATAAAAAGAACTTTTGTTTTTGTAAACAATTTATCCTCGGATAAATCTTTAGAAACAGATCGTCCTCGCTTGGGCATGATGTCATACAAGTCTAAATTATACTTGTACAAGACAAAGATGGTACACAATTGATAATCTTTAAATAGGAACACATTACAGTGGCACAAATAGACAAATTGAAGATGATAATGATATACCTCTCTTATTGAGTAGAACACCTTATTTATTCAAAGTAGCAAAAATTACCAAATAACTTGACGTCACAATAAGACATATAGAAATATGTTATCTTTATTGATAATTGAAATAAAGTACAAGGCTTGCACCGGAGTACAAAAATTATAAAATATCTCATATTACATTTGATAGCCAATTGAATCACATGCCATATAGGCTTACATTTGATACTTGATATGTTGGCGTACAGTTGGATATCCCGACTTGGCTTACAACTCACTGATACACCATATATATAATGTTCCATACATTATGCCCTTATAAACAGGTCCATGCAGGTCTGTTTTTGCAAAAGATTGCGAACTCATAGTAGTATGTATATTACTCGTACTACTGCGAGCCTGCAAATAGAAATGCTCATTCACAACTAGGATTAATTTAATTTTTAGAAGAATGACTAGGACTAGGAGTCCCTATTCAATTTGACTGTTGGGTAGTTATGATTGCTACATAAGCCATGTGATTTAGGTATAGATTTATTAAATTTCTATTAGGTAATTTAAGGATTTTCCTAGGAGTATATATTATGGTATTTTAATACGATGGTATGACCAAAGATGGGTAGACTATTTATTTGGTAATTTAGGACTTCCTAGGATTCAATTCCTAATCTTGATCATTTGTGCAGTTTTATTTTCTACCTTTTCTAAATATCGTCATATCATAAGTTCATATTACTTATTTATTTCTCTTTGGACATAAGAAATTATAATTTTTTTTAATTTCTGATTCAATTATGCATATGTTGATCTTAAGTCTTTGGTTAAGTTATGTAAGTTTTCCTCAATCATTGAATAGTCGTGCAATAGGGATTAGAATATTTATACTTATTTTGGCTTAGATCATTATCCTTCCTAATCGTTCGTTTATTTTCAAGAATTGATATACTTACACTTTTTCTATCTTGATCACCTTGGAATTTGTTTGAATTTCTAGAAGCTCCTTTGACATTTTTATGGACAGAGTTTGAAAGAATATTTGGTATCTTACATGGCAAGATAGATGCGTACTGTCGCCATTTATTTGAATTATGGGGACTGCAGGTTTATTGCAGCTAGCAGCGCACTGGCATGGCATGACTCCTAAGTTGAAGTAATTTCAAGAAAGCGTAGGTTATCGAATATTATTAAAACTATGTCTTAATTGCCCTATTTGATCCTTGAGTTATTATGTCAATAATGGGTTAAGTTGTTAGAGTATTTGATACCATATTATTATTTGAGTCATGATACCAAGGTTTACTGCAGCCAAATATACACTAACGAGGTATACATTTTCGGTAAAATGACTTTGGATGTGCTTACGATTTTCAGATACTATGGAGGCTATATCTTTTGTTGGCATATGACTATTATTTTTTCATGATCTGCAAATCTTGCACTCTTATTTCAAATTGATTTGATGTCTTTTTTTTTATTACCATCTTCTCTATAATTGATAATTTTTTTCCTTCTTTCTTATATTTCCTATTCGAGAATCATCATTTTGTTTCTTCCTAGTAATCATTTAGATTCAATTACTCTATTTTGATTCTATGCCACTAGATTCATAATTATACCTAGATTTTAAATCTATGATCGTGTCTAAGTGATTTCTGTTTAGTAATCGTGCCGAAACAATTATGATTTGAGCATTCTTAAACAATTTTGATCGCGAGTAGACTATTTTGATTATATTTTGATCGTGCCAATTCGTATTTTTCCTAGACTTGATTTGCTGACCAATTTGATCATTAACTGTATCCTTTCTTGGTTATATTCTTTAATCATGCCTAATCCTATTATTTAAAATTTTGAGGACAAATTTTTTTAAGGTGGATAGATTTGTAAAGCCCACTTCCCAAAATTTCAAATTATTTATTTATTTATTTAGGTTTGAATATTTTTCTAGTGAGAATTTTTTTATTTGAAATCTTATAAAAGATATTTTTGAAGAGATTTATATTTATGAAAATATACATTTAGAAATATTTTATTTGAAATCATATTAACGATATTTAATTTTATGAAATCTATTTGAAAGACTATTTAAAATACTAGATATTATTTTAGAATAATACTATTGTGATTAATTTGGATTGGGATTGGATCGAAGTCCAATTTCATTCATGGAAAGATTTGATCATGACTCAAATCCTTCCTATCTAGGAAACCCCCCACTCCTATATATAGGGGCGGCTTTCCTTTATTTTTCACATATTCATAAACATCACCTAGCCAATTACCCAACACAACCTTATATGTGTTTGTACATCATGTTTGTGTCCAACTATTCTTTTCCACTATTTTATTACAACTATATTATCCTCGTGTCCGACACACCGGACACGTTCCCCAAATTCGGTGTCGTAAAGAATACGAAGCCAATCCCTAAATCTCCAAATCAGCATAAATACTAACCCTAACCCTAACCCTAATTTTTGGTCGAACCAACTTCTCCTCCAACAGTTTTGGCCAACAACGACATTGTGTGTTGTACGATCTATCGATCTATCGCCACCTGCCAAGCCGCTCCACCTCAGACCGTCGAGCCACCTCCTCCCCTTTTTGGAGCTCAACCATTCCTGGTTGCACCCTATTGCCCCACTGACCGGCCAAACCCATGCTACAATCCACCAAGACTATTATTCTCCGGCCAAACCCCTACTTTCGGCCATTTCCTCGTTATAACCCCCCATCACAAACCATCGATCCATCGCCGGAACCGCCCGGCAAAACAGCCTACACCTAACCAACGACCAAAATAGCATCACCATAACTCATCGCAGATCCAAAGATCCTGCTACTTCTCGACCATGCTCTAGCCGTCTGAGTCGCGACGAGTAGCACCCCCATGCTAGCCAGCCTTGAGCCACCCTTCGGGCCAGCAACGCTGCCTCGTCGAGCCCCGTGCCACCTCCAAACATCGAACGAACTCCTCGCCATCTTGTCACCCTCAGCCCGCTGTCTGTAGAGCCTAAAAATTAAGATGCGCCACCTATTAAAGTGTTTGACCATCAGATGGCGCCAAAATATTATATTGTGCCAAACAAACAAGTTGCACAGCATCAGGCTGCATAAGCGTCAGGTTGTGCAAAAGTCAGGTTGTGCGAGAGCCACATGGCACACTTTCTCGAGAAGCTGTAACGGCATCATCATTATCTGACAACTGACAGCACGGAGATTAAGGAAAATCCATTTGAATCCTGCACAACGCGGCACTCAAGAAGATTTTGTCAGCATGTAATTAATGCTGACAATTGGTTCGCGCAATTCACTGTATGGTACGAGGATTAATCGGTACGACACAGAAGGCCTAGTCAAAGATGCCAGTGGTTGAGTTGCGCCTATGCACAGCCTGACAAATTGGCGCTACTTGATCAACTTTTATTTTAAAACAGGGTGACATGGCGCGCAAGCCATCAACTTCGCAGAGCATGCCCACTACACTGCCCACGATTACGCACATCTCAATCAAATGATGCTACGCGTCTACAGCTGTTGGTACTAACTGCTCACGCAGGTTGTTAGGTTGTGCCCACGCGCAACCTGATAAAGCACGTGCAAGGTGATCAAATGGGGTTCAGGATAGAGTGACGTGGCGCGCAAGCCACTAATTTTGCAGAACGTGCCCACTACACTGCTCACAACCACGCTCATCTCAATCAAACGATGCCACACGTCTACAGCAGTTAGTGTAACCGTTTGCGCAAGTGAACAAGAGGAGTGCAACCTGAAGCCCGCGCGACCCAGAATAACTGCTAAATAGTTATTTCAAGAACTCTATAAATAGAGTTTCAAATCAATCTCAAAGCATCAAGAATGATCACAATCTCCTGCTAAAGTGATATTGCATCCTCCAGAGGCTCGTGTCTTCGATATCACATCGTCCAAGGGATAAAGTGGTTATTTTCTGATCAGATTCCTATAGTTGTACTTTCCCAGAAATCAATTATACTCCTGTACTCTTTTCTTAGTTTGTAATAAAACTTTTTCTTTGCAAACAAAATAGCAACTCTGCTGGGGACGACTTTCTTCTCCGACGAGAAAGTGACAACTCATTGTGATACCACGTTAATCGGCAAGACGCAGAAGACCCTGGTCATTCAATTCGACCAGACAGCCTATGAGACCATGATCAATGTTGGGGGTGCCAATAGCACTGCTACTGCTGTTAAGAGCAAGACGCGCTCTGTTTGGACTCTTAAGTCCTCAGCGGTGCAATCTTCTGCCTCTGTGCAACTTGAATCCATCACTACTTCGGCACAACTTAAGGGAAACAACATTTTGGCTAATCCCTCCACTTCTCTGATTCTGAAATCGGAGGAGACCCTGTCTCAACACACTGCTGTCCAAAATAAGAGAAAGTGCCCTTTGTCCTTCTCTTCCCTAGCGCAACCTGCACATGTTCTTGCCTCTGTATAACTTGTGCCCGTCACTACTTTGGCGCAACCTGAGGGAGACAGTCTTTTGGCTAATCCCTTCACTTCTCCGATTCTGAAATCGAATGAGACTTTGTCTCGACACACCGCTGTTCAAAATAAAGGAAAGCGCCCTTTGGCCTTTTCTTCTCCAGCACAACTTGTACATGTTCCTGCTCCAGTACAACTTGTACGTGTTCCTGCTCTGGCGCAACCGACGCATGTTCATGCTCTAGCGCAACCTGCACATGCTTCTGTACTAGCACAATTTAAAGAGAAGCATTGTTTAGTGACTCCCTCTTTGTTACCAAACCAGAAATTTAGTGAGAAGCAACTAAATCAAGGAAAACGCTCTTTAGCCTTTCCTTATTCTGCTCGAGTTATTGACTGGGTGGAAAGTACTGCCAATTCAAACAGGAATTCTATTCTCCTAACAGAGATAACCAAATCTCTGTCAGGAAGATGGGTTATATTCAGAATAAACCTTCCACGCAAAAAGGTATTATGCCTACTCCAAAGAGGTCATGGCTGTAGCTGCCCTTTCCAAAAAAATTAGAATATTTTATTATTATTATTTATTTTATTGGAATGGTGATTTTAGATTTTAAAAATAATTATTTAGTTAATTATTACGGTAGATGATTTTAGCTATGATGGAGTTTTGGAGAACACGGTGACTAAAAAGCGTGGCACGGGTATTGCAATAGCGTGCTTAGACTAGTGTATTAGCCCTGATAGGGAAGGCTGAGCCATACTGATGGCCTAACTAGGAAAACCAGGCCAAGTTGCGACTTAACCCTTACCGAAGATTTATTTATTTATTATTATATTATTAAGTTTAGGGAAACCGGTTATACCATTTTAGCCCGGACTGGACCCGAACTGAGCCCAAGCCAATGTAGTCATGCGAGACGTCCGATAACATGCGTGTTGATGTATTTTGGTGAGTGGATGATTTTCCGTTTTAATGATTTAACAAATATACCTAGGTATTCATATTTAAATATTATAATATCATTATTGGTTGATAATCAATAATATTTGGTATTAAATAGGTCCTCGTACATTTTGGGATTTTTAGACTGCACATAATGGTATGTATACACCATTACTGTTTTATTGAATTTCGTTACACTTATTATTATTTTATTGAGGTTATTATATATATAATATTATTAATTTGTTATTAGTTATATTAATTTTGTCAATTAAATATTATTATATATAGTCATATAAATATACATAGTGATATATATAATAGATATATATATATATATAGTGATATATTATATAGATAAATATATATAGTGATATATATATTAGAAATATATATATAGTGATATATTAAATAGATATATATATATATAGTGAAATATATAATAGAAATATATATAGTGATATATATATTAGAAATATATATATAGTGATATATATATATATATATATATATATAGGACTATAGCTAATGCCAACCACACATAAGGAAAACCCACATTAAACCGAGCCCCCACAACATTGCTTAAAGCAACAGCAAACCCATGCTAGGCTCACCAGCCCGAGCCAAGCTCTACAAGGCCCACTACCCATGTTTTCCCCAGCAAAGCGGATCTCCCCACCCCGACTCCGCTCATAAATACACGAGATCGAGAACCCTAACCCAACTTCCCTCACCTGGCGACCCCCTGGCCCTGCGCACGTGCGACGGAGAGCTACTGCCGGCTGGCCACACACTGCCAGTCGCATGAAACAGCACGACAGCGCATCAGTAGCAGCAAGAAACGATAGAAGTTGCGCCAACGGTGCAACTTTGCGAGGGCATTACTCCATCCACGTTCGATCGTTTTGCGTGCCGCTTTCCCTGATATGAAGACAACCTAACCTGCTTCAAAACTCTTCAAGTCGAATTAATAAAACTGCCGTAGACCATCCCGAAAGTCGATGTGAAGATCGACAAAAATCTGTCAAAACAGGACAGTTCATAGCAGTCCAACTACTCTAGTTCGCGGCCAGTTTTCTCCCAACCCATACATGATTTCGAAAATCTATTTGAAGAAACTTATAGACGATATATAGGAGATGGAAACCCTTCTTTTAGTTTCCATATTCATGCATTGTGTGCCGATTAATCAGTCCCTAAAGATTAGGAAAAAACTGGTTTAGAATATTAAAAATATCAAAAAAATCCTTCGATACGACGTGCGTCCCGCCAATCCGGGCGACGTGGTCACGAATCAGAAGCATCGAAAGCTGCGTAACGGCTTCGTGGTCGTGTGAGCTTTGATGGAATTCAAATTGGTTGCGTGTGCGCGACGAATTTGATCTGTTTCCGTCGAAATTCACCGTATCGGCCTCTGTGTAAATTTTTCAATTAGTTTGTGCACGTTCATCAGATCGAAACGAAACTTATGCCAGCAGGACCGTATCATTTTTCTGGTCCTGTATGCCAAGTTTGGTCCAATTCTGAGACATTTGATTGGATCGCCGTTTGGCGGGCCCCACGGTCCAACTCAACGGGCGATTTTGTGCACGTCTATCGGAATCCAACTTAGGATATACGGTTGGGTTCGTATCAAAAAAATGAATCCGTAGACATGTAGTTTGATGACTTTAGAGACCGTTGACTCTGACACGCTTTTCGATGTAAAGCGGATCCAACGACGGATACCGTTTTGACCCTAAATTACCGTTTTGCCCCTGTGTCCAGAATTGGACTTAAGGATAGGCAATCCTAGCTAATTTGACTATTCTGAGAATATTGGTAATATTTATTTCAGCTTTCGGGGACTGTTGTACGGGTTTTGACTATTGTGGCATATTGAGTAGTTCAGACTATCGATTTTACCAGCAAAGGACCACAGGCGAGTACAGTTTATTGTTTGTTTTTAGTATTGATCTTTACTATGCATCAGTGTTTAGTCGATAGATATGTGATTTCAGTTTTATGTGATTTTGTTCCTTGTTGTGTCGGGAGGTAAAGTACCAACGATGTGTGATCTGACCTTAGACCGTGTAGACAGTGTAGACAGTGATTTATTATTACAAAGTAGACAGTATAGACAGTAATTTATTATTGCAGTTATATCTTGTAGACCGTGATTATTATTGCATTTAAACTGTGTAGATCATGATTATTATTTTGTAGACAGTGTTTCTTTATTATAATATTTTTTGTAGACCGTATAACTGTAGACCGTGTAACTGTAGACCATGTAACTGTAGACCGTGTAACTTTAGACCGTGTCGCATAATTGTCCCGATACCGATCACATATCAAAGGTACTTCAGTCAGTTGGTGAGTATTTTATTGCATTTCATTTTTTGTTCTTATTATTCAGTTTTATTGTCTTTCTTCATTTTATTTTATGAATCATATGTCTAAAGGCTAACCTCTGTAGTATAGTCATTTTTATATATTGGAACTGCATTCAGTGAATTGTGCTCGTTCAATTCCTGACTGGAAACTAATATTTTTCAGGTTAGCCGTGGATTCACTTAGCATGGGAGATACGGGGATACTTGCAGACGAAAATCCTAGAGACTAGCTAGATAGATGAGTTGTGGTCATTCCATATTTGTACAAGTTTATATTTTTCTGCAAATATAAAACTTATGAATATTGTAAGTTAAATTAACTATGTGAATGAGCATTATTTGTGATTTTGATCTTCATGGCCGTGACAGCGTTCTACCGTCGACACTGCGGCGTAGGCTGGCTTGGACACATCTCGTATCCGTTAAAAAAAAAAGGTACGGGTCGTGACAAGTTTTTGTGGTGGCCCATACAGGTCTGTTTTTGCAAAACATGCGAACTCGTGATAGTACTTAAGTTAGTCGTACTATTGCGAGCCTGCGACTAAGAAATGCTCATTCACGAGTTAGGGATTTATTTAATTTAAGAGAGTGACTAGGACTAGGAGTCCCTTATACAAATTACCGATGGGTAGTCTAGGCCATGCAATATAGATGAGGAATTATTAATTTTTGATAGATGTCAGATCTCCATAGGTACACTATTACCTCTTGATATGACGATATGATCCAATGTGGATAGGTTATTCACTTGGTGAGACATGGCTTCCTAGAATTAATGATCTAACCTTGATAAATTGTTTAATTCCTTCTCTTTGCCTCTTAGATATCATCCACATATCTTAGTCAAATTGTCTATTTAGTTCCTATTTTTGCCCTAAGAGTTTTTTTTTGTTATCTATAGATGAACCCCAAGTTAGTTTCAATTCAAAGTTTCCTCAAAGGTGTGAATACACATAAAATAGATACTAGAGTGTTCGTATCTCTTTATCTTCATTTATTTTCTCCATATTCAATCTTTTATTGTAAGGGTTATGACTGATAGGACAAATACTTACGCTTTATGTCATAGTCAACTTGTTTGAATCTCTAGGAGCTCATAGATTTTACAGATATAGTTAGAGGAATATTAGTTAACTCATAATGGCAGGACAGCTGCGCACTGCCACCATTTATTTGAATTTTGGAGACGATGTATTCATTGCAGCCAGCAGCGCACTGGCAAGGTACGATTCCTAGAGTCAAAAATTAGTTTAGGAGAATATAGGTTATGAAATATTGCTAAAACTATAGCTAGTGGTCCCCTTTGATCGTAGTTACCCTTGAATTTATAGTGGATAGAGTTAAGACGTGTTGACTTTGTATCATATTTGAGTTAAGAAACCAAGGGTTTACCATAGCCTGAGTATACAGGCAAGGAATAATCCTCGGTGAAATGACTTCAGACATGATTACAAGTTCATGATACTATAGAGGACAGGAAATGCCCTATATGTCCCCTAAGATCCAAAGCCAATATTAGTATAAGTTTTGTAAGATGGATAGCACGTCTCCCGATCTAGCATTCCATGGTCCTTGTGACCTGGTGACGAGATATTGATTGGCGCTAATAGGTTTACCTAGAATATAAAATTTTGAGGTCCATAACCCATTAGTCGACCAAGGCCTTGGACAAGAAGATAGTAGGAAGACTGTATAAGCAAGAACACCTGGTAAATTTTTTATTCTCACAAAACTCGAACTACTTGTGCCTTCTTTCAAAAATCTTGTATACTTCTAATTTGACTATTTTGACCAATGTTGCTATCACAGCCTAGTTTTGCAAGCTTACTCTTTTATCGAGCTTGATTCAAGATATATGTTTATTGGGGACGCCCACTAACATATTGTCTAATAAGAATCGATGTACTACGGTCTGATCAACCGTAGTGCACCTGGTTCGCTCTCCCTCTAATTAATCTACGCGGATTGAGATATAGATGTCTCTAGGATCTCATCCGTGACTGCATTGACAATTCCTCTTGAATTATACATTCGCCTTTGAATCTCGTAATTATGTTCAGTAACATCTCCCTTGAACTCTATTATTTTGTCTTTCACTGATTTGGAAAGACGAGAGCTCATAATTGGTAGAGCGATACAGAGTATCCCCATGGCTATGATAGTTGTATACACAAGTCTAGCTAACATCGGCCAGCCATGTGACTAGAACCTTTTCTTGAGTTACTCGTTCTCCTCTCGACCCCCAAACTATTATTGGTTCCTTCTAGCCATCTGAACTTGAGAATGATTAGGGTGTTACCCTTAGTCAAAATGCCAACCTAGGAGACTATCTATTCTCAAGAAACCAAATGTCGTGAGCCAATAATTATTTTTCTGAAGCTTGCTTTAACTAGCAATCCTTAATCTTCAACTCAGCCTTTCCTCAGCCAAAGCCCACGGTTTAGACATAAGTTGAATAAACAAGGTAAGGACAATCATTTACCGTGACTATGGTAGACATTCATCCCGAGATTGGTTTCCAACAAATATTGTCCTAGTTATGTAAATTTTATAATTAAGACCTAACTAGTATTGGAACACCACAGCTTAAATACTTGTCATATTATGACCTACCAGTTATCAACAGCAATGCATGACCAATGCCGTCCATACCGCTAGAACCCTTGTGACCATAGTCTAGCAGGCTTGACACATATAGAGATTCACGACTCAGTTGTTATAAATTCTTTTCTTATTATGTGCCTTAGAGTTGGTTACCCCGTGATAACTCTCATATACTAGGGACGAGTAGGTCATTCTATTTTATCGACCACGTGTCGTTGAACACACTCGTTTCCTATTTATTAAAAAATGATCCTTGAGTTGACTTATATTTATCGTATTCCGTTACGCCGTGCCTTATTCTTTATTAACAAGAGTTGAGGTACAATGCCTGGATTTGGAATTCTTCTGACCTCATTATTCTTAAAACATGTCCTAGCTTCCAAGGTGGGTAGACCGTAAGCCTTCTAAAATTTTTAGGATATACCAGGATTATCGAGTGATTAGAATAACTTCCATTAGGATGATGATTAGTACCCTTGGACTCCCACTTTTCATTTAGATCATTTTGTGTCCCCGGCCATGTCATTAATATTCGGAGCACGAGGCCAGTTGTTACTTTCCAACAAATTTTATATGCAAGTTCTAGACGAGTCCCCCTTTATCTAGGTATATCATGTCCCACTCAAAAACGTCCCCTTGTACTCTATTTTTATGGTACGACCTTCAGGACGAAAGGACGAGTTATAACCCTTACCATAATCCCCGTATACTTCCCGACTACAACTAGAGACTCAACTTTGACTCGAATCTTTCGACCCAATATATGGTTGTGATCGACTCAAAGCCCACTACGCACATGTCACTAGTGTGCCATTCAATTGTGTCTTCTCGTGCTACTTAAAAACAAAAGTCACGGAAGGCGCATCTTCAAGGCTTACAGAACCTATTTAACCAATCCGACTGCCCAACTAGCTCAACCACTTGGGTGGAAACTTATTCCAGGTTACCCTAACCTAGTGGAAATAGTTTTATCATTGGAATCTTGTCCAGTCAATATAGATTGAAGTCCAAGGTTCATCCAACCGACGACTGATGTCCAATTAAGGAATTCAATAAACCCCAGTAAAGCCCATCCATTCATACCAACATATTTGGACTATGAACCCAAACTATTTGAAATAGGTCCCTATACCTAATATGTGTCTCCCCTTAGAATGCGAGGTCATTCGTAAACCTTACTCCATCTACCTAGAAGTCACGATTTGATCTCATATTGTATTTGCTCGCGTGTTTAAATAACCACGGAATAGATCACAATCTTGATTTCCTAAATTCCGTTCTATTATAGAACCTCGTTTAGATTAATTTCGAGAACGGAACCCCGGCATTGCATGGATGGAAAGCCCTCTAAGAAACGAAGGGTTCTTCGATTTAGTAAGTGACTAGACTATAGTAGCCAATCTCGCAAATAAGTCAATGGTTCATAAACTTTCTTTCCATCTGCACCTTTGGATACTCTCTATCGCTCTTGAAAATTCATAATTGTCTTCGATTATTCATCCTTATCTTCCTGTCCTTCCTATTATAGAGCGACGTATGGTCATGCTTATTCAAATTTATCAATAGTTTTAGCTACTTGTGTAAATTTGTTGCTTGTTAGATTTTGGGCTATTTGATAGATAGGAGAGGATTTTAGAGGCCAAAGGCAGTAGATATCTATTGGTAGCAATTTTAGCAAGTAGTTGGAAGATTATAGAGTTTTAAGTGACATAGCTTAGAGGGAGTAGTGTGTCTAAAGGTGGGTAGAAGTCCTCGGAGTTCGTAGTTGCAAAATGGCTAGGAGGAGGATATAAACTATTTTTGAGGAATTAAAATTCGAGCAGATTAAGGTAATGGTAGTTTTCCTTGAAAATATTAGGAATAATTATGAATTAGAATTTCGAGGACGAAATTATTTTTAAGGTGGGTAGATTTGTAGCTGCCCTTCCCAGAAAATTTAGAATATTTTATTATTATTATTTATTTTATTGGAATGGTGATTTTAGATTTTATAAATAATTATTTAGTTAATTATTACGGTAGATGATTTTAGCCATGATGGAGTTTTGGAGTACACGGTGACTAGAAATCGTGGCACGGGTATTGCAATAGCGTGCTTAGACTAGTGTATTAGCCCTGATAGGGAAGGTTAAGCCATAGTGATGGCCTAACTAAAAAAACCAGGCCAAGTTGCGACTTAACCCTTACTGAAGATTTATTTATTTATTATTATATTATTGAGTTTAGGGAAACCGGTTATACCATTTTAGCCCGGACTGGACCCGAACTGAGTCCAAGCCCATGTAGTCATGCGAGACGTCCGATGACATGCGTGTTGATGTATTTTGGTGAGTGGATGATTTTTCATTTTAATGATTTAACAAATATACCTAGGTATTCATTAAATATTATAATATCATTATTGGTTGATAATCAATGATATTTGGTATTAAATAGGTCCTCGTACATTTTGGAATTTTAGACTGCACATAATGGTATGTATACACCATTATTATTTTATTGAATTTTGTTATAATTATTATTATTTTATTGAGGTTATTATATATATAATATTATTTATTTGTTATTAGTTATATTAATTTTGTCAATTAAATATTATTATAAATAGTCATATAAATATACATAGTGATATATATAATAGATATATATATAGTAATATATTATATAGATAAATATTTATATAGTGATATATTATATATATAGTGATATATTATATAGATATATATATATAGTGATATATATAATAGAAATATACATAGTGATATATATATTAGAAATATATATATATATAGTGATATATATATATAGGACTATAGCTAATGCCAACCACACATAAGGAAAACCCACATTAAACCGAGCCCCCACAACATTGCTTAAAGCAACAGCAAACCCATGCTAGGCTCACCAGCCCGAGCCGAGCTCTACAAGGCCCACTACCCATATTTTCTCCAGCAAAGCGGATCTCCCCACCCTGACTCCGTTCATAAATACACGAGATCGAGAACCCTAACCCAACTTCCCTCACCTGGTGACCCTCTGGCCCTGCGCGCATGCAGCGGAGAGCTACCGCCGGCCGGCCAGGCACCGCCGGCCGCATGAAACAGCGCGACAGCGCATCAGTAGCAGCAAGCAACGACAGAAGTTGCGCCAACGGCGCAACTTTGCGAGGGCATTACTCCATCCACGTTCGATCGTTTTGCGTGTCGCTTTTCCTGGTATGTAGACAACCTAACCTGCTTCAAAACTCTTTAAGTCAAATTAATAAAACTGTCATAGACCGTCCCGAAAGTCGATGTGAAGATCGATAAAAATCTGTCGAAACAGGACAGTTCATAGCAGTCCAACTACTCTAGTTCGCGGCTAGTTTTCTCCCAACCCATACATGATTTCGAAAATCTATTTGAAGACACTTATAGACGATATATAGGAGATGGAAACCCTTCTTTTGGTTTCCATATTCATGCATTGTGTGCCGATTAATCAGTCCCCAAAGATTAGGAAAATTTTATTTTAGAATATTAAAAATATTAAAAAAAATCCCTCGATACGACGTGCGTCCCGCCAATCCGGGCGACGTTGTCGCGAACCGAAAGCATCGAAAGCTATGTAACGGCTTCGTGGTCGTGTGAGCATTGATGGAATTCAAATTGGTTGCGTGTGCGCGACGAATTTGATCCGTATCCGTCGAAATTCACCGTATCGGCCTCTGTGCAAATTTCTCAATTAGTTTGTACACGTTCATCAGATCGAAACGAAACTTACGTCAGCAGGACCGTATCATTTTTTTGGTCCTGTATGCCAAGTTTGGTCCGATTCTGAGACAGTTGATTGGATCGCCGTTTGGCGGGCCCCACGGTCCAACTCAACGGGCAATTTTGTGCACGGCCTGCCGAAATCTAACTTAGGACATACGGTTGGGTTCGTATCAAAAAACTGAATCCGTAGACATGTAGTTTGACGACTTTAGAGACCGTTGACTCTGACACGCTTTTTGGTGTAATGCGGGTCCAACGGCGGACACCGTTTTTGACCCAAAATTACCGTTTTGCCCCTGTGTCCAGAATTGGACTTAAGGAAAGGTAACCCTAGCTAATTTGACTATTCTAAGAATATTGGTAATGTTTATTTCAGCTTCCGGGGACTGTTGTATGGGTTTTGACTATTGTGGCATATTGAGTAGTTCAGACTATCGGTTTCACCAGCAAAGGACCACAGGCGAGTACAGTTTATTATTTGTTTTCAGTATTGATCTTTACTATGCATCAGTGTTTAGTCGATAGATATGTGATTTCAGTTTTATGTAATTTTGTTCCTTGTTGTGTCGGGAGGTGATGTACCAACGATGTGTGATCTGACCTTAGACCGTGTAGACAGTGTAGACAGTGATTTATTATTGCAAAGTAGACAGTATAGACAGCGATTTATTATTGCACTTATATCTTGTAGACCGTGTAGACCGTGATTATTATTGCATTTAAACTGTGTAAATCATGATTATTATTTTGTAGTCAGTGTTTCTTTATTGCAATATTTTCTGTAGATCGTGTAACTGTAGACCGTGTAACTTTAGACCGTGTAGACCGTGTCGCATAATTGTCCCGAGACCGATCACATATCAAAGGTACTTCAGTCAATTGGTGAGTATTTTATTGCATTTCATTTTCTGTTCTTATTATTCAGTTTTATTGTCTTTCTTTATTTTATTTTATGAATCATATGTCTAAAGGCTAACTTCTGTAGTATAGTCATTTTCATATATTGAAACTGCATTCAGTAAATTGTGCTCGTTCCATTCCTGACTGGAAACCAATTTTTTTCAGGTTAGCCGTGGATTCACTAAGCATGGGAGATACGAGGATGCTTGCAGACGAAAAGCCTAGAGACTAGCTAGATAGATGAGTTGTGGTCATTCCATATTTGTACAAGTTTATATTTTTCTGTAAATGTAAAACTTATGAATATTGTAAGTTAAATTAACTATGTGAATAAGCATTATTTGTGATTTTGATCTTCATGGCCGTGACAGCGTTCTACCGTCGACACTGCGGCGTAGGCTGGCTTAGACACATCTCGTATCCGTAAAAAAAAAATGGGTGCAGGTCGTGACAATGGCAGAATCTACCAACCCTATATATCTCAAGATCTCGACAAGGCAAACTGCTAGTATCTCAAGTAGATGCACAAGTAGCTTCTCTGTCAGACTTGCGCACATATATCAACAGGTGCCAGTCAGGGTCAACTTCGGGAAGACACAAAACGCAACCTGCACCAGTTGCTAAGTTGCACCAGAGGAAGAATGCTGAGGTGAAAGATCCTGTGACTTATGCTAACCAGCTTAGCTTGTCCTTGGACACTCAAGGTACAGGACACCTCAGGAATAGGAACCATGACCCGAATATCATCAAGGACTACGTTCATGCAACTTCTTCTCGTCCTTTTAGTGACCTCCGTGAACTCTTAATGCAGAAGCGGAAGGTTGTAAATCCATCCCGTCCAGCAGTGGTCCAACAGCAAGAACATCATTGCAACCACAATCATGAAGTTGTCATCAAATATTATTGTCAGTCAGCCAAGCGGTGCGTCTTTGACCGTTTGAGTTATGTTTAGACTCTTGAACCAATTCTAGTGGACGAAAATGAATTACTCTTTGCTCCTGTCAATATGACATCACGAAGCACTGGGGTAGAAAACGTCCAAGTCGTAATGCATCCCGTAATCCTAGTCAGCAATACTTAGATCGAATTTATGAATCCGATGAAGGAGTATACCAATATACTAGATCAAGAAGCCGAGATACAATTGGTCAAAAGAATCTTCTTAATTCAAACCAAGATTCCTTCAGTCAAAAAAATATCCCTATCACTTATTCTGGTGGTAGTTCTTTATCTGACTTTGATGCTGACAGTAAAAGTTCTGAAAGGACCATCCTTTCCACTAGCTCATCTTCGAAGGCTAGAGAAGTGACTGCTTATGCTGTCAAAGAAGATCAAGATACTGTCACGACTCGATACCCAAATTGTTGGGCCGGGCCGAGCCATGTCCAGCCTAGGCTTGGTTAAAGCGCAGTAAGCTGTTCTAGAATAAACAATAAAGGATCTAAGCAGCTAACAGTTCTAAAATCACATTTAAGGTTCATCACAACACAGCATCTATAAGCGAAGGTAAACAAACACATATTTAATAATACACTTCCAAAGTATCTAACTGGCGACAAAGTCCAGTTTCCAATTATAAGTACAGATAAAGTCTAAGTCTCAAAACACAAGAAAGATAACTAAGCAAGGTTCTCCGCTGAGTCTCTTCTGGAGCTAAGGCCATGTCCTCAATGCAGTACCATAATATGTAACACATAGCATTTCCTCCTCAGAAAGTAAACCTACAACGTTATCCTGTCAGGACGAGAGCAAGTACAACCTCTACAACTAAAGTACTGAACATATAATGAAAGAGATGTACAACAAGAACATGGTATGATAAGTCTATAAAACAGGAAATACTAGAAACATGGCCTCATGGTACAACTGGGATCACAATATCATAGTAACACAGGGAACATGACATATCCGGAATCTTGGTATATCTCATAATCTATCATGGCAAGGATACATATGTCATAAAGACAGATGTATATGTAATGTTTAAAACTGTAGCAGGTACGTGATCGATCAATAGATGTACAATGTACTGAGGCACAATGTAAATAAAATGTACATATGTACAAGTGCACAAGCTTAGGTGTACAACCGTACAGAAATGCAGGATAATGGCCTATGGCGCAGTATCATATAGAATGAACTTTGCTCGGTACGATAATGGGGGCATGATCACGTACTCAGCTACTAGTTTCCCCATAACCCATATTCTATCATGTGAGAGATACGAGAACAGTAAAAACATGTGAGAGATACTGGGATCGGTATAAAGCACGGTAGGTACTAATAGCAGTAAAACAGGTGAAAGTACTGAGAGCAGTAAAATATATGAATACTCGGGCAGATATAAGCATAGTAAACCTGTACGGGGAACCAGTAAGAAGCATGTGAAGATATGATAACTGTCCTAAGCATGGTAGGGACTAAATTAATGTAACATGTGAAGATTTAACTTGCAACCTCGGTTAATACATGATCTAGCATTAAAAGACAGTAAATGAGTTTGTAGATGTACTTGCCTGGGATCCTGCTGTCAATATGAATCAAGGCTCGGAGTGAAGCCACGGTCCTAAAGATGAGATAATACAATAGCTAATCATGGTGAAAAGACATACTATAATGTCTAGGTCAACTAGGACAAACTAAGACAAACTGGGTAAGAGGTTGACTTATAGTTGACTTTGGTCAATTGGTCAACTTTGGTCAATTTCAAGTCCAATATGGGGTGACACTATATCCAAACTAACTTTCTAGGGTCTTTACACTAGTTTGGGGTGAGGTCCAATACTACAATAACTCAAAACAACACAAAAAGTTGCAAATCGTAATTATTCAATAAATAAATCAAATGAACCTTGTGTTCCAAGAATTTTTGAGATAGACAAAAAGCTTAATTTTTCATGAAATAAAGTACCAAAATGATCCTTATTAATTATAGAAATTTACACTAATTTTTTTGGAATTTGTAAACCTTCATAAACATTTATTAAAAATCAGCAAACATAGGTATCCTGAAAATGAGCTATGTTTTCCTATTTTTATAAAATACCAAAAGTACTTATTAAATGCTGAAAAAATTATAGTAAATTAGCTAAATTAACATAGTATTTAAATACAATTTTTCCAGAATTTTTACAGTACTTAAAATATATGAAAAAAATACAAAACAGCCTAAAGCAGCATAAAACGGCATACCGGCGGTATACTGCGGCATATCGGCGGTATACCGGACTAAAGACAGTAAGTTTCTGGTGCCAAAAACGGCATACCGGCGGTATACTGCGGCATACCGGCGGTATACCGTTTTTCCAAACAGCAACAAAATCCAGATTTTTGCTAAAACTTGTTTCGGCCATAAAAACTTCGTTTTAAATCGAAATTCGGACTTTCAAAAGTCAAAATTGAATAGAATTGAATTTCCAACAACATGGAAGTATTAGTTTTCACAAATCAAAACATTTGATAGATCAAAACCTCAAAATACTCAAAAATCATATCTAGAAACTCAGATCTACGCAATATTGTCGATCAAAACCAAAAGTGCTATATACTAAACATGTTAACAATTTAAAGAAGCAAATTATAGGCCAATAAAACTCTAGTTTCCATGGAAAACAAAAATAAAGTATGGTCATGCCACTTTTGAGCAAGATACACTTGTCTAGGTTAAGCTCCAAGCCTAATCTTCTAGTCCACCACCAAGAGGGGTACGAAACCACACTCTAGACCTCAAGGCCAAGCTCCTAGCAAAGCTCCAAGGGAAGAGAAAGGAAGAAGAAATGAAAAGAGAGTGAAGAGAATGAAAAGGGAGAGGAGAGAGAAAGTGAAAGGGTTTATATAGAAGGGGGAATTAATCTTAGCCGTCGGATCGTGATCCATGTGAAGATCTAAGTCAATCATGACCATTCAAACAAAACCAAATATCCATTGGGTAATAGGATGCATCTACACTATTCACGAAAATATCTAAATACTATTCATCAAAATATCCAAAACACTATTCACGAAAATATCAAAAATACTATTCATAAAAATATCTGAAATCGAAAATATCTAAAATATGGAAAATCTGTATGGACGGTATGCCGTCGGTATACTCCGGTATACTGGCGATATGCCGGCCAAGAAGAAAATCTATAAGTTAGGAAACATTTTTAAAGTATTACGAAAATTAAGAAAATACGAAACACACTACAAAATACGTATCCGTATATAAATACCGATACTGTGAGAAAATATTTTATTCAGAAAATTTAAAATAAACCCTGAAATTCAGGGGGCTTACATCCTACCCACCTTACAAAAATTTCGTCCTCGAAATTAAAAATCATCTAACAGGTCAAACTATAACATGTAGCTGCTCCGGCTACAATACCCAACCTGCTACTCTTGTAATCATCTCTTCCGTTTTTCTTTACAATCCTTTTTTTGGTTTAGTTTCAACAAAGGTCCTTCTATCATAAACTACGTCATATATCATTTAGAATCTTCCATACTAACATGGAACCTTTATGTATATCCTAAACTATAGGTCATTCTCTGGGTATGTTCATACGCAAATAATGCTTGATCATCAACTATATTTCCAATCTTAATTTTAAATACTTGATTTCCTTATCACATCCTAAGTATCCTTATTCTATCAATCCACTAGCCCTTTGCATTTTTTGTCGTCAATCCTTTTCTACAGCTTCTCTTTGAAATTATACGTTCAATTCTTATCCTTGGCGTAGAGCCTTCTTCTTTTTACTCAACAAGTCCTCCGAATATAAATTCTCGATTTTAAACTCCCGATTTATGAACTACCAATGTATATATGTCTTTGTCTTGTTCCTTATCTTTTTAACCGATATCTTCCGATCTCGTATGCAATATTATATCTCATTCTAACTTTCTATATCATTTCACATATCGACCTACCCTCTAATCACATGTAATCAGCTTATAGATAACCAATAATCACTTGGTCATCAAAGTCCTACGAATGCACAATCCTCAAATTCTAAGAACAAGATTCTAATCCTTAATCCACACTCACAACAATATACTATCTCATTTCTCCATCTTTGATACCCTATCATCAAGTCATACTATCAATACATTCGTTCTTCATGGTTTTCAAGTCTACTACTGTCAGTCACCCATACTTGTCCCATAAGCTTAATCTAACCAATCCCTAGAAAAAGCATTTATCACAAACACACAATACATTTATAGTTATACTGCAGAATCAGTTAACAAGGTTTGGCTATTTCGGTCACCTATGAAAATAGAAGGTAACAAAGCCTAAGACTGGGTCAAGCAATCCATAGCAGTGTCCAAACAAGTTAAAGGGTCAAGCAAGACAGGAAAATTTATTGGAATATCTCCAAGAATGGCACGAAGACAACGAGATGCATGACGAGAAGAATTATCCAAGAGGTTAACGAAAAAGAGTTTAGTCAAGTCATAGGAAAAATGGAACAAAAATAATTATTTCCAAAAAGATAACATGAAAGCAATCATGTTGGAGAGTCCTAGAGAACCTATAATCCTAGTTGTAGATGTAGATATGACAAAGTTAATCAAGACGGAGAGGAATGATAACAAGAATTTATTCCTGCTCATTCGGTCATAATCAGAGGGGATCAAAAACTTAACGATATTGAAATTTGAGAAACAATTCAAGGATAAGGAATAATTTAAATTTTCTTTATGATAGGAAAGTTAAAGACAAGTTTCATAAGGAAGTCAAGTTAATCATCTCTCTGATACTATCAAATTTATCTGATCATTAATTGCCATTCATACCCTTATCTCACAAGTCCAATGTGAAATTCAACATTTATATGACTACTACCAAAACTGTACCCTTCTGTCATAAAGTTTGAACATTAACATGTTTACCATAGGCCTAATTGCTAATTTCCAAAAACATATAACTCAAAACTATCCACTGAATCATCTTTAAAATTATCTTTAATTCTAAATTCTTCCATATTGTCATAGATTGATCCGAAACCTCTAAATCAAGTTTATGAAATCCTTGAACTTGTTCAAATCACGCTCCTCCAAATCGAATCTAATATTACTAGGCCTTACAAAATTTATTCTTTATTATAAAACCAGCTTTCATATTCTCTTCATCGTACACTTTCAAATATTATCCACCTTAAATAAAATTATCAACAAAGTCTCCTTTTTTTTTCTTCTTTTTTTTTTCTTTTTTTTTTCCAAAATCTCATATTCCTACGAAGATATCACTTGATAACAAAATATGCCTTCTGATCTAGATGATTTACGACACTTCCTTAACTTTTTCAAGGTGAAGAGATACAAGAATTTAAATGATTTAACAGTGTAGTTGACAGGAAAATGTACAAGATAGATGATTGGTGAAATCGGGACATAGTTAATCAGGACGAAGAAAATAATGGTAAGGTGAGAAAATTATCATACGATGAGAAGGAAAGAAAGAATGACGAAACAAGAAATAATAGTAGGAATCATTCTTGTTCATTAGGTCAAAAGAAGTGAATCAATTTAAGATATGTTCTGATAACCATACACATCTATCTAGAATCATGTTGCCAGAATTTTTGCCATACCAGTATGCTTAGATGCAATAAACGATAGAGTCATAACTATGGTATACACCCTATAATCATGTTATCTAGAATTCTTGCCACGCCAACCGGTATGGCTGCAAGAAAATCTAAATTCTATGAATAGAATAGTATATCCAAAATCAGGCTCTATGTTTTTGTCATACCAGCTAATATGGCTGCGATAAATTCTAAACTTCATAACTAAAGCAGACATTTAGCTTATCAGGATATATAACAATTTAATCCACAAAATTTATCACGATGCAAGATCAAAGTTAACAACAAAAATCAGAAATTACATTCAACAACGAATTTAAGGAAGAACAAATAGAAATAAGTGAAAACAGATTTCTAGATAAGATTAGAGTGAGATCCTCAGGGGTCATCCCAAGGGTACAAACTTGGTCTAAATTGACCCACTAAAATACAAACAAGAGACTAAATACAGTTAACGGTCCTATGCTGTGACGAGTTCTCCTATGTTGCAATCCTAGCATTCCTCTAGGTGTTTTAAATGTTATTCCTAGTGTTATCAAGTTGTCCTAGATCCTAATTGCAGGCATGTTTGGTACAATAACGTAACCAAACAACTTAAGTCTGGACCTGCATGGGCCGCCAAAAAAAATATGTCACGACTCGATACCCAAATTGTTGGGCCGGGCCGAGCCATGTCCAGCCTACGCTTGGTTAAAGCACAGTAAGCTGTTCTAGAATAAACAATAAAGGATCTAAGCAGCTAACAGTTCTAAAATCACATTTAAGGTTCATCACAACACAGCATCTATAAGCGAAGGTAAACAAACACATATTTAATAATACACTTCCAAAGTATCTAACTGGAGACAAAGTCCAGTTTCCAATTATAAGTACAGATAAAGTCTAAGTCTCAAAACACAATAAAGATAACTAAGCAAGGTTCTCCGCTGAGTCTCTTCTGGAGCTAAGGCCATGTCCTCAATGCAGTACCATAATATGTAACACATAGCATTTCCTCCTCAGAAAGTAAACCTACAACGTTATTCTGTCAGGACGGGAGCAAGTACAACCTCTACAACTAAAGTACTGAACATATAATGAAAGAGATGTACAACAAGAACATGGTGTGATAAGTCTATAAAACAGAAAATACTAGAAATATGGCCTCATGGTACAACTGGGATCACAATATCATAGTAACATAGGGAACATGACATATCCGGAATCATGGTATATCTCATAATCTATCATGGCAAGGATACATATGTCATAAAGACAGATGTATATGTAATTTTTAAAACTGTAGCAGGTACGGGATCGGTCAATAGATGTACAATGTACTGAGGCACAATGTAAATAAAATGTACATATATACAAGTGCACAAGCACAGGTGTACAACCGTACAGAAATACGGGATAATGGCCTATGGCGCAGTATCATATAGAATGAACTTTGCTCGGTACGATAATGGGGGCATGATCACGTACTCAGCTACTAGTTTCCCCATAACCCATATTCTATCATGTGAGAGATATGAGAATAGTAAAAATATGTGAGAGATACTGGGATCGGTATAAAGCACGGTAGGTACTAATAGGCAGTAAAACAGGTGAAAGTACTGAGAGCAGTAAAATATGTGAATACTCGGGCAGATATAAGCATAGTAAACCTGTACGGGGAACTAGTAAGAAGCATGTGAAGATATGATAACTGTCCTAAGCATGGTAGGGACTGAATTAATGTAACATGTGAAGATTTAACTTGCAACCTCGGTTAATACATGTTTTAGCATTAAAAGACAGTAAATGAGTTTGTAGATGTACTTGCCTGGGATCCTGCTGTCAATATGAATCAAGGCTCGGAGTGAAGCCACGGTCCTAAAGATGAGATAATACAATAGCTAATCATGGTGAAAAGACATATTATAATGTCTAGGTCAACTAGGACAAACTAAGACAAACTGGGTCAAAGGTTGACTTATAGTTGACTTTGGTCAACTGGTCAACTCCGGTCAATTCCAAGTCCAATATAGGGTGACACTATATCCAAACTAACTTTCTAGGGTCTTTACACTAGTTTGGGGTGAGGTCCAATACTACAATAACTCAAAACAACACAAAAAGTTGCAAATCGTAATTATTCAATAAATAAATCAAATGAACCTTGTGTTCCAACAATTTTTGAGATAGACAAAAAGCTTAATTTTTCAGGAAATAAAGTACCAAAATGATTCTTATTAATTATAGAAATTTACACTAATTTTTCTGGAATTTGTAAACCTTCATAAACATTTATTAAAAATCAGCAAACATAGGTATCCTAAAAATGAGCTCTGTTTTCCTATTTTTATAAAATACCAAAAGTACTTATTAAATGCTGAAAAAATTATAATAAATTAGCTAAATTAACATAGTATTTAAATACAATTTTTGCAAAAATTTTACAGCACTTAAAATATATGAAAAAAATGTAAAACAGCCTAAAATAGAATAAAATGGCATACCGGCGGTATACTACGGCATGCCGGCGGTATACCGGACTAAAGACAGTAATTTTCTGGTGCCAAAAACGGCATACCGGCAGTATACTGCGGCATACCGGCGGTATACCGTTTTTCCAAACAGCAACAAAATCCAGATTTTTGCTAAAACTTGTTTCGGCCATAAAAACTTCGTTTTAAATCGAAATTCGGACTTTCAAAAGTCAAAATTGAATAGAATCGAATTTCCAACAAAATGGAAGTATTAGTTTTCACAAATCAAAATATTTGATAGATCAAAACCTCAAAATACTCGAAAATTATATCTAGAAACTCAGATCTACGCAATACTGTCGATCAAAACCAAAAGTGCTATATACTAAACATGTTAACAATTTAAAGAAGCAAATTATAGGCCAATAAAACTCTAGTTTCCATGGAAAATAAAAATAAAGTATGTTCATACCACTTTTGAGCAAGATACACTTGCCTAGGTTAAGCTCCAAGCCTAATCTTCTAGTCCACCACCAAGAGGGGTACGAAACCACACTCTAGACCTCAAGGCCAAGCTCCTAGCAAAGCTCCAAGGGAAGAGAAAGGAAAAAGAAATGAAGAGAGAGTGAAGAGAATGAAAAGAGAGAGGAGAGAGAAAGTGAAAGGGTTTATATAGAAGGGGGAATTAATCTTAGCCGTCGGATCGTGATCCATGTGAAGATCTAAGTCAATCATGACCATTCAAACAAAACCAAATGTCCATTGGGTAATAGGGTGCATCTATACTATTCACGAAAATATCTAAATACTATTCATCAAAATATCCAAAACACTATTCACAAAAATATCAAAAATACTATTCATGAAAATATCTGAAATCGAAAATATCTAAAATGTGGAAAATCTGTATGGACGGTATGCCGTCGGTATACTCCGGAATACTGGCGATATGTCGGCCAAGAAGAAAATTTATAAGTTAGGAAACATTTTTAAAGCATTACGAAAATCAAGAAAATACGAAACACACTACAAAATACGTATCCGTATATAAATACCGATACTGTGAGAAAATATTTTATTCAGAAAATTTAAAATAAACCCTGAAATTCAGGGGGCTTACAGATACCTCCACTTCTTCCAGTCAAGAGCAGAGAATTGCTGCTTTGGAGGCTAGTTTGAAGAACATGGCTGAGATGATGGCAGGCATGCATGATGTGATTATGGTACAACATACAGTTCCACCGGTCGCGAATCTAATTTTGACTTAAGAACCTGTGACAACATCAGTTTCCACCAATATTGATCTAGGGGTACAATCTTCTCACACCGCTTCTATTTCTGTGCAGGCTATTCCAAGTCAATTCGGTACTGGGGGTGGTACTTATCATACGGTACCTCCTCCTAACCCATTGAATCAATCCACTACTCAACAATCAATGGAAAATACCAATGAGGCCGTGAAACTTTTACGTACTCAATTTGAAGCTTTCAAACAGAAAGATGGCCTACAGAAGCTTGGAATCAAACAGCCCTATCCTATAGAATAGAAAGAGGTCCAATTTCCTCCTAAATACAAACCCCCTACTATTATGATGTTTGATGGAAGCACGTCTCCAAGTTAATACCTCAATCACTTTGAAGTAATGACTGATCAACTTCAACCAAATGATGCTCTTCTTACTAGAGTATTTATTGGCTGTTTAGCTGGTACAACATATGACTGGTATCATAGTTTACCAGATGGGTGTATAACCTCTTTTGCTGGCTTCAAACAAATATTCTTGGAACGATTTTATGAGGGAACCAACGACATGATTATGTCTGCTCTCATCAAAATCAAACAACGACATAATGAAACTACTAAATATTTCATTGAACGGTTCCACCGTGAAGCACTCAAAATGTCTCTCGGAACTCCAGATGCTTTAACTATAGACACTTGCAAATCAAACTTGTTGCCTATAATCAGTATGTAGACAAGATCAACACAGTTCTAGGATTGGCCTTCTTTCATAATGAACGCCAAAGCGGCAGTAGAGAGTGCTGACAAATTCAAGCAATTAGGCATTCAAATGCCTAATCTTGACAAAGATGAACGTGCTACACCAAATAATAATGGTTGTCAGAACAATCGTAAGGGCAAGGAAATTTTGGCCATTAACTCAAAAGTAAAGAAGTTCTAGCCATCAATGTAAATTATCCAACATCTACCCCTACAGCACCACCACAACGGGTACCTCGTCCAAAAGAAGTATACTCTTTCGATGAAGATGATATCATGAGTATCTTTGATTGCCTTATCAAGAGCAATAAACTCCAACTGCCAGAACCTAAACGGCCAAATGAAGTTGGTAAGACTGACCATCCTAAATATTGTGTTTACCACAGGTTTATTGGACATCCAACTCGAGCGTGCTATGTGCTCAAGGGTAAAATTCAAGAGATGGTCAATTTTGGTGCAATCACTCTCCAGCAAGACGAGAAAACTGTAACGGCTAATGTCGTCTCTTTGCAGTTTGAAGATTTTCTAGCTCAATTTGTGCAGGATGGCGTCATTACAATTTCGAGAACTACTCTGGAAATTGTTAATCTTTCACCTGCAGGAACAGATGGTCTTATTCCTATGTCTACTGATAAAAGGAAGATCATATGGACCCATCCAGATTTAGTGGCGGACTTTAAAATACCATCTTCTTCTACTAATTCCAAGAAGGCCACTAAAAATAAATCATGTCATATGATTTTTTTGGGTGAGCATTATCTTCCACCTGTAACTGCTACCTTCATTCCGACAGCAGATACTCCTTCTTCTTCTTCCCCTGATAAGACAACATTGTCAAAATCAGACACCAAATACCAACCAGCTTTCCATCTGTTTAGTCCCAAATCTCGTAAACTCATGACGAAGATGGGATATGATTTACAAAAGGCTTCTTGTTTGAATCATGGAAAGGGATCTCCTGTACCTCTTTCTTTATGCCTTTCTTACAACCAATCTCGGGTTGGTTTGGGTTACTGGACAAACTCTCCATCTTGCCAAAAAAACCTTCTAGAAATAAAACCTAGGCATTGAGTTGCAATATGGTGTCCTATGAGCCTGTATCCGAAGAAGAAGTCTTAACAGGTACCAGGTCTGGGAAACCTTACTTAAGAGACTATTTAGAAGGTCAAGAAAACTCTGCTCCAGCTCTGGAGGCTCCTCAAGCATCGTCTTATCCTGCCGTCAATAATCTATCAGCTTCATCACCCCAAATAGAGCCAACTTTTCCCAAACCGACGATAGCTGACAAAGGAAAACAACCTGTCCGTTTCGACAAAGTATTGAAAAAGACTTCAACCTTGGGACTTGAGAAGCCGTATAACTTTGATATACTAGCTCAGCTGGCCAATACTCCGGCAAGATTTTTAATTTTTGAGCTACTCCGTCTTTCGAAAAAAACTTGGGAAACGTTGAGTGAAGCTTTGATGTAAGCTGATACTTGTCTAACATTTCTCAAGAAGCCAGAGGAAGAGCCTATAACATGCTTTCATTGTCATAGTATGATGGAGCTGATGCCAAACATCACCTTTACACAAGACGATATGATATTAGAAGATAATCGTCACGATCGACCCCTCTACTTCATGGGATATGTCGATACCATGAAGGTTGATCGTATCTTGATCGATCCTGGATCTGCATTTAGCATCATGCCAAAGACTCTACTAGATGCATTGAAGATTCTTGTATAATTACCTTTAAATATCAAGCACAAAAAATTACAAATGAATTGAACTTGATTAGAAACTCGCTTGTACAAGAGAAAGCCTAGAAAGAAATCCTAGGAAACAGTCTAAGTACAATTGTTTAGTTTTGATTCTGGGGGGTGACGATAGAGGCTCGGGAAAGTGTAGCAACTCTGCCTTACTCCTTAGACTATCTTACGCGTTCCTTGCTCTTGAAGAAATTTCCCTTCGTAGGTTGCCAGCATTTTACAGGGGTGTGGCACCCTGCTATTTATAGTGATAGATATCTTGAGCCGTATGGATGGTCACGTGGCCACATGGCTACAGCAGCACACAAAGACCCGCTCCTTAGCCCCCAGCTCGCGACTTGTTGGGATTTTGTTACAGCAAATTTGGGTGGTTGAGACTTGGTCAGCCTGCCACGTGTCCTATCGTAGGATAGGATTAATCTGCTTCAGTCATTTTGAGCTGCATAAGTCTTTCAATGTTCAGCCATGCTGGGCCGCATAAGACTCATACGGCTTAAGTCACAATCTTTCTTAGTCCGTATGTAGCTTGTGGACTTTTTAGCAGCATAGGTTCTATATTCTAGGCCGCATAAAGCTCATGCGACTCAGATTGAAATCACCCTTGGCCGCATGAAGAATATAAATTGAGTCGCATAAGGCTCATGCGGCTCGGGTCGTAGTCCTTTTGGCCGTATGGCCATGTCTAGACTGGTGACATGACATTTTGTCTAATTACGTATTATCTTCTTTTTTGTCAGTGTGTCAGCGTTTGTCAGAGCTGTCATTTTTGCCAATTTTGACAGAGTTTTGCCAGCTTTATCAGAAGGGTTGATCAGCTTGGCAGCATAATTAACTTATTCTTTCTGCGGCTCAAAAATCAGTCTGGTAAAGATGGGCCGCAGGTTCTATGATTCTATAAGACCCCCTTCAAAGTTTTTAAATTATAAATTTAGAATATTTTGAGTAAGAAGCATGGACATATGTCATGCCACATGGAAATCTTCGAGTCAGGAGAGACATCGTGCCACAGGGACATTTTTGGGTCGCAGGTAGATCTTGTGCCGCAGGGAGACCTTGTCTGCCAACTATCACTGCTGCATTTAATGCTTTGATTTAGTTTTTTGATTTGGGCTCTTTTTTCAAGATAAAGCTGACGGTTACTAAGGATAAAATCCCCAAACGTTATCATTATCTTTAATAGGCTTGAGAATCGAAATGGCACACTTTCGAAAAAACCTTATAAATATGGGTCATTCGGAGGAAGAGATTTTTCTTCTTCGCCTTCTTCACCTTTATCTTCATTATCCCTGTCGTGCTTTTCTGTTTAGCTATGTCTCCAAAAGCTTCCAAGTCGACTGACGCTACGGCCAAAAAGAAGGGACCCGCCTCTCCGTCGAAAGCTACGGATTGTCCTTCCATCCATCCTGACGTGCACCCCTCTATTAAGGGTAAGGACAGCGGAAAGACGATGACTTTAATTTTTTGAATGGCCATATCGCATATTTTATGCGCCTGCCTATCATACATCGCCTCTGTGCGTCAGGCATGATCAATGCGTACCCTATCTCATTGGACCGTATGTGTTCTATATGATAGGGCCGCATGGGCTGAGCAGCATAAGCGTTATTGACCCGCATGGGTGCCTCGTAATGGGGCTGCAAGAGCGCTATATAACTGACCCTGTCCAAGCCGCCTAAGTAACCCGCATAAGTGCTTTCTTGATCGATCCGCATGAATACTGCATAACTGAACCGCATAAGTGACTCAAGACTGATCCGCATGAGTGCCTCCTAACTGGGCCACATAAGTGCCTCCTGACAGAGCCGCATAAGCATTGTATAACTTGGACCGTATAAATGCCTCATGTTTGGCCGTATGAGCACTGCATAACAGAACTGTGTAAGTGCCTCATGATTGAGCCGCATGAGTGCTGTCTAACGGGACTGTACGATTGAGCTGCATGCATCTCATATTCTTGAGTCGTATGTGTATCCCTCATAACTAGGTCGTATAGGTCCTGTTTGGCTAGGCCACATAGCTGAAGAATAAACTTTATTTTTTTCTAACTACATTTCTGCTTTGTCCTTTACAGTAACCTTGCCCACAGCTCCATCAGGAGAACTCTTGATAGGATATGCCCAATCTGTGTTGGGTGTGAGATTTCACCAGATAGTCCAAAATGTGTCAACTTAGATCACCCGAAGTCAACCTGAAGACAGATTGAGGGAGATCCGAAACCAATCCTTCTTCTTTTCACTTAGTATGATGAAATCTGGGCAACTGAATGGAATTCATCTGAAGCCTATGTTTTTGTTTGGGCAAGCCCTAATTATTTTAGACCCGAGCATCATAGAGACATTTGAGAGCTGGGACTTCTATTTTCAGGGGGAAGCGATTCACATACCCCTAATGGAGTGCCACTCTCCCTATCAGATTTTATATCGTACCTTTTGAGAGAAAGATGTCGGGTTCTCTAACTTTGGATCAGCGGGGGATCTTCGTAGGCTATATCCGTTTTAATAACCCCACGGTCAGTAGTTGCAGTAAGGGAAACAATGAGCTACTCCGTCATTGGATTGGCTCATGGCAGTCTCATCAACGAACTAAAGCCTAATATGCCATTCTCCAAGGCTGATACCTTTCTGAATCGGATTTCTCAGAAAGGGTCATACCCTACAGGGAGATTGCCATTACTGAACTGGCAGCATCGTTCCCCTCCATGGGTCAACCTGACTTCTTGGATCATGGCAGAGTATGAGGATACCTTACGACGGATCGGCCTCTATTACACCATTAAGGGCTCCTGCTATGGTTTGTTTATGAACCCGAAGCTGTTTATGGCATTGCTCGAGATGTACAACTGTCGGACTGGGACCTTCTTTACTCCCGGAGGAGAGATGGGGCTTGATCTTCACGAGATGTACGATGTGTCCAAATTACCCTGGAGAGATAAAGCTTATGAGGAGTGTACCCCGACAAACAAATAGTTTGAGGAATTAGAGCCGCGGTTCCCTAGATTCTTTGCCGTATATCAGGAAGTGCTATGTCACCATAGCACCTATCAACAAATATCCAAGAAAAAGGATGATTGTTTGGAAGTGAACCTTCCTCATACCAAAGCTTGGATTGGTTATCTTTTTAACCTAAGCACCTTCGGTCGGGTTGCTATTAGGAGTCCCCAATCTCTGCAACAAGTGGATGCTGAAGTGCAAAGCACCAAGAGGGCCCGAGCTGCTGGTGACAGGTTCGAGAGTCTGAGCGACACTTTTAACTATTTTTATCATGATACCCAGCCTTTGTCTGTTAAGGCCATCCAGGCCGGATACATGATGATATGGCTAAGGGTTTGCGTCGTTTCTGCGGGCTCCGATTCGTTTGAGAGGATCAGCCGCAACTTAATCCTTCCGACGGTAAAGCTGGTCTTTGGAGGCAAGTTATCTCTACTTCTAGCTATGGTATACAGCATCCATCATGGTCTTCATATTTTTACGTCAAAAGTCATCGCTCGTGAACTTACGAAACCCTTCAACAGAATCGAGCTGCCGTATCATTATTTAATGGGGTAGCTGCTGATGCATTACCCCTCTCTGATGTAACCTGGCCCGGAGGGTAATATGACAAATGACGATGCCTTCATCTATCACTATCGTAACATACCCTGGAACTGTACCACTTTTCCCGACTGCCGAGTCGCTCTTGCGGGTGTGGATAAATACACCTTTTTTGTGTCGGTCCCGTCTTTTACTGAGAAAGCGATGGGACGCGTTCACCTTGATAGTGCCGTTGCACTCCAGGCCTTGTCTGAAAATCTGTTTCGCTAGCTGCAGAGCATCCGTCCCTCGCATCTAGTGTACCGCAACCACAATTTTATATACTTAGAGCCATACTTACCTAGCCGGTATTCTCGGTAATTTGGGTATAGCCAATTATATTTGGATAACCCTAATCCTTGCCTGGGTTTCGAGGGAAGTGTCTTGGATGGTATTCGGGCCTGACACTATTATTCGGCGATCCATACCCAGGCCCGCTTCATACTGCCTGACGTTGGTACTTCGGGGCATATCGTATATATGACGGCCCTTCGTCATGTTTCCGTAAATGCGCCTTCCAACGACTTTGATCCCCGTACCAGTTTTATTGTCGGTACAAAATTGGAGGAGCGACCGAGAGACTCCCACAAGAGGACAGGGAAGGGGAAGAGGAATGTTTTCGACTCTGACTCCGACAGTACAGAGGAGAAGGAAGATAACTTCGAAGATCTCCAGCCCTCTGTAAGCCCTTTGGCGATGCGCGTGCCTTCCCCTGTATCGAATCCTCCGCGTAAATGAAGCTGGCTTGAACCTCCTGTCACTAAGAGACCTCGTTCCCAGAAGCGAGTTGTGGCTAGGTTCCATGGGCCTGCCGTCGAAGAAATCGATAGTGATACTGAAGTCAACATGAGGGTAAGTTATTTCACGACGAACCCCAACATTGTCCTTGGAATGGTATCTGAAGGCTCTCCTTTGCAGACATCGGCAAAAGCAAACCTTTAATCATCAGATGCTGCCTGTGTATTTTCTGCTTTGGGATCTGACCCTGGAACTGTGGAGTCCTCACAAATTAGTGCTGATATAATTACGTCTTTGCCTGGAGCAACAGGGGCTGAGGAGGCAGGCGCGGATGGTTCGGGCGCCGTTGTTGACCTCACAGGAGATGTGGGGGCGGCGGAAGGAGCTGAGACTACTTCGATTGAGCCCCAGTCTTTGTCCTCTGCCTCTAGTAAGCTATGTCACATTCTTATAAATGAGAAGATTTTTTTGCTTTAACTCCATCTTCTTCGGGTCAAGCTGATTGTCAGTTGTTCTGGACCTATAGGATCTGCTTCTCCGCTACCGAGGGTGGATGTGGCTGCAGAAGAAGAGATAGAAGAGGATCCAGGGACTGACTTGGTACAAGCAAGAAGTGTCCCCTCTCCTCTTCCAGCTCAAGATGAGGGGCCTTCCGCTACATTGAGTACAGAAGTCCCGGCTCCTTCAACCTCTTTGGTGGATGCGGGATCGATTGAGGCTGTCTCTTCCCCGGAGATTGAACTCTCCACTCTGCCTAGTCTTCAGCTCCTTCGAGCTGCAGAAAAGGAGATTGCTGCCGTACGGGAGTCTCATCGTACGGAGTTTGTTTCCCTTCTAACAGGGTCGTGAAGCTCCACTATGCCTTCTTCTCACACGCCTTCATCTTCCTTGGCTGATATTCCTTCGACGCCGTCCTCTTTAGAGAATCTAGACGAATCATCGAGGGATATAGTCTAGAGCTTCTACCGTCATCTAAAATAAAGGATTGAAGCTACTTCAAGGAGAGGGACTTTATTTGTCGTGGCCCATCATTGCGCCCAAGGCCAGATTGACCTACTGAAGATGATTTCGGGTTGAGAAGGGGCGACCGTTCTTCTGGAGCATATGCTGGCAGAGGCTGATCAGCGCCTAATCCATTTACAAAAACTGTGGCAAGTTGATGTGTCTGCTACGGTAGAACAAGAGCGTGCTTTCCTAATAAAAGTCGTAGAAAAGGTGAAGACTGTACAGGAGATGACCAAGCCCACCTTGGAGAAGGACCTTCATAAGCTATATCTTAAATATGACAAGCTGGACCGAGAGGGAGAGATTTGTTTGACTCGTGAGGAGACCATCGTTCGTGCTATGACCGAAACTAACGAGCAGCTCCTCCAGCTCCAGGCCAGGATGACATCTCTGGAGACTGAGCTCCAAGTCACTCGTCAAGAGAGAGAGAAGATCTGCAAGGAGATTGATGAGGTCACACGAGCCTGTGCCGCTCTAGAGGGTGCACTGAAGAAATTAGAGGAAAATTGGCAGGCTCGTGCATATCTTGAAGATGTTGAAAAGCTAACCCAGGAGGCTGAACGTCGAGCCAGACTGAGATTTGAGCGCTCAGTTGCACAGTTGGAAGACATTCTTGCCAAACTATGCGTTGCTGATGAGTTGTAGCCTTTTCTTCCACCCTTTCCCTTTTTATTGAGATGTAATGAATGTAACTGAATTTGAATAAACAGAATAGATTCACCCTATTCTTTGTTTGTGGTATTTGTGGTGTTTGTACTAGATGGACTAATGTTAGATAAAGGATATCCCACTGAAGGACTTTTTGGTGGACCTATTGCCCTTTTGTGCATCTGGAAATGCGAGCAAATTGATTTGAATGATATTTTATGGACCTACTACTCTTTGGTACACCGATGCTGCGAGTAATAGATTAGGATAACTTTTGTGGACCTATTACCCTTTTGTGCATTGGTTGTGCGGGTAATAGATTTGAAACAAAATATAACAGAGGTAATATGGAAGTGATAGGTTTTATGGTCTTAACACCATGTCTTTTATCCCGGGTTAGGTACAGGTGCTAAGTCAAGAGACTATCGATATCAGAGGTAATATGGACGTGATATACGATAATCAAGAATAAAAAATTTTGTGGACCTATTACTCGTCTGTTCACTGGTGGTGCGAGTAATAGATTTTGAGACAAAACCAACAGAGGTAATATGGACGTAATAGATTTTGTGGTCTTAATACCATGTCTTTTATCCCGAGTTGGGTACAGGTGTTAAGTCAAGAGACTATCGGTATCAGAGGTAATATGGACGTGATACACGATAATCAGGAATAATCTTTGGTGGACTAATTACTCTTCTGCGCAATAGTGGTGCGAGTAATAGGTTTTGAGACAAAACCAACAGAGGTAATATGGACGTGATAGGTTTTGTGGTTTTAACATCATGTCTTTTTATCCCGGGTTGGGTACATGTGTTAAGTCAAGAGACTATCGGTATCAGAGGTAATATGGACGTGATACACGATAATCAGGAATAATCTTTGGTGGACCTATTACTCTTCAGTGCACTGGTGGTACGAGTAATAGTTTTTGAGACAAAACCAACATAGGTAATATGGACGTGATAGGTTTTGTGGTCCTAACACCATGTCTTTTATCCCGGGTTGGGTACATGTGTTAAGTCTGAGACTATCGGTATCAGAGGTAATATGGACGAGATACATGATAATCAGGAACAGAAAGTTTGCTCTGTGATAACGATAAGCTGGGCAGACTCCTGTGTGATAAAGCATTATGGTGGGAGTTCAAGGGTATCAGCATACATGACTCGCCACTCAGAGAGATATGATACAAATTTACTCAAAGAAAAGTAGAGTTTGTGAGTTCAGAGGTACTTGGTGTACATAACTCGATGATCTGAGAGATTTGGTAGTTTGAGGAAGTACCAGCATGTCTTTAGGCATAGTATTTCTTCAGGAATTTGCCGTAATAATCCCGAGGTCTCCCAGATGGGGTTGACAGCTGTAGAGGCGATCGTCGACCATTGCCGTAATTCAGACCTGGGGTAGCCTCCATGTCGTACCCCTGCTTTTGCATGAAGTACTTGGCTTGAGGACTATACAGGTAGAGTGGTAATCTTCCAGTATCGGGTTCGAGATCAAACACTTGTGGTATGAAATGTTGAGGACCTTCTTTTCGGTCGAAGATGATCGTGTGATCCCCTTCCCTTCTGCCTGGGATTAGGAAGTAGGCACTTCTAATGGGAGTAAGTCTGTTTGGGGTATGGACGGTTGTCACCTGTGTGTACAGGTTAATGTCGCGACCGAGTCCCACAGTATACATCATATTGAGTTTATTACACTCATGATAGTTAAACGACAGCCTCTTATTAATGAAATAAGGAATTTTGTCCACAGGGATTACATCATCAGGAGAGGGACTATCCACCTTTGCAACAAGATACTTCACGAGTTCTGCATCCTCTTCGGCTACCCCCTGCGTGATCGGAGGTGGGGACGCTGACCTGGGCAACTTGACCACCAAGGGTTCTGTTTGTGGCATTGGCTTGTCTGAGGGTCTTAGATCGACACTTGGTTGCCGGCTCGTCTTGGAAAGAAGGATGACCATCGTCTCGGCAGAAGACTTCGTGTCTTCCAAATGCTTTTGACTGGATCTTAGCAAACGGATCACCATCGACACCCAGAGGGCCTTGCATCTTCCAGTCGCCTTTGATTGGATTTTGGCAATCGGATCACCATCGGCCCTACGACGGGTTTTGGCTCTTGACTGTTCCTTGGGAGTCGGATGACCATCGGATCCAACTGTGCGGCTAGGGTGGGGGAACCGGGCACCTCTTTATGCAAAGTTGTGACAAGGGGTGCGGCTTTGCCCGGCTTGCAGGCCTGGAGATGAATTCTCTAGGGTTCCTCTGGTCCGGGGATGGCCTCTATTTCGTCAGTTATGTGTTTCTTGGATTCGTCATATAGACACGCCTCCGAAGAATAATAGGACTCAACCCCGTTGAATGGATCGACGTCGGCGAATTCAGTCTTCACGAAGCCATATTTATTGACATACTTGAAGCATTAGTGGAGGGTGGATGGCATGATCATATAGTCATGTATCCACGGATGCCCCAAGAAGATATTGTAGGACGTATCTGCATCTATGACGTAGCAGGTAACCTACGTCCTCAGGTCGCCGATCTGACATTTCAATCGGATCTTTCCTAAGGGATAGCTCCTTCCCGAGTTGAAACCCTAATGGTGGTGTTGGTCGCCGCTAGCCGGTACATAGGGATGCCGAGGACTTGAAGCAAGCTTTTCGGGATGATGCTTATCGACGAGCTAGGATCGATGTGCATCCGATCCACCTTGATGTCGCCTATGTATCCAATATAGTACAAGGGGCGATCATGTATTTTGATCTTGATCAGCATATCCTGTGGGCTGAATACTATATTGCACATTGCATCCGCACAGTTGCTGCCCTGGAGATCTGTCGACAAGTCTTTTCTCGTAGGTTTGACCTGGGCTAAGTAAGCGTCGACATTCTGGAGTGCTTCACTCAATGCGACATAAAGATCCTTGGAGAGCCTTAGGAGCTCGTATAACGATAACTTTCCCGGCATATTAGCCAGTTGTGCTAATATGTCAAAGTTGTAAGGTCTCTCCAACCACTGAGGGGCATCCTTACGGAGGCCTGTCGAAGCGGGTTTCTTTCGGCTTGGACCTGTCCGCCGGTGGAAGCTGAGATGGCCCCAAAATATCAGTGGCTGACAGCGTTGCTGGCTGAGGGTCGTCAATTGAACTACCCGGAGTGGTCTGGACTTGTGCCCTAGACCGGGTAACAACGGCCGCCGCTTCTCCAGCTTCGAATAAAATTGTATGGTAGGATCTGGACTTCCTACCCTTCTTCTTGTTGGCTGGAGATGACACTGTCTGGGTAACTTCGGGCACTAAGTCTGGGTAAACCCACATGATCTCTCCTCGTGACGTGGTGAGAGGTACCAAGCCAGTCGTCTGGTCCCGGACGGAGGGAAAATTAGTAACTTCCATCGTTGCCCGGGGGATAGGTATTACCCCGTCTTGAGTACTTGTTGGAGGGAAGTCGTCGAACTGAATTGACACCATATTCACCGCCACGGTAACCTCTTCAAAGTCTAGCGACAGAGCTTTGGAGTAGATAATATTCTAGATGTACCGCTTTAATTGAAAGCAGTTATGAGTGGCATGATGAACATAGCAGTAGAAATGGCAGTATTTTGGGTCCTCCATCTCTGTCGCTCGAGGCTTGTGTCTTGGTGGTGGGAGTTGGATCATGTCCCCTTGCAAGAGCATGTCGAAGATAGGCTTGACATGACTATCTTCGAATGAGTTATTCACCTTGGGCTACTGAGCTTCTGCCTGCTTTTGTTCAGGTTTCTTGGTCGAATCAGCGACCAGGACCTATTTGCCTTTGTTGTCCCAGTTATTGGATGTGCCGTCAGTGTTGTTGTTATTGGAGGTGGTACCAGGACGTTTACTTTTGACCTCTCCATCAGGGATGTGTAATCCCAACTGGCGAGCCTTCTTTAACTTTGCCTCCGCATTGGTGGCGCTTATGATAAAGGTCGTCCAATCCTTGAACTGATCTTCACCCACCCAGAGGCTGATTGTGGGAAGCAACTTCTTCTGGCAGATTTCGATCAAGGAGCTTTCGGGATTGCCTTGGGGCAATCTCATCGCGGTTTGACGGAACCTCTCGATATAGTTCCTTGTTAGCTCCCTCTCTCCCTGAACGATATCTATGAGAGACAACATTGTCACATCATGCCCCACTTCGTAGAATCTCTCTTGGAACATGTGTTTGAAGCCGTCAAAAGAATGGATGCAGTTGTCCGGAAGGTTGTGATACTATACGGCAAGGCAGCTTTGATTTCGTCTACTGAATTGACCAAGGACAGGAGCATGCTTCAAGTACTTCTAGATGTTGTCGGTCAGTAGGTGCTTTATGATCATCATCAGCCATAAAGACCGTCCTCACGTAGGTAGAGGTGGAAAGGATCATAGCAGAGGTGCTATCTTTGTCGTACCCTCGTACCGAGAAATCGTCGGAGAATGTCGGAATGTCTTCCTCCTTGGACTCGGAAGAGGTGCTACCCCTTGTGCAGAAAGCTGCATCTTCTTGGCGAAGGCGGTCATCCTCAGGGACGTCCACATTTGTCGCATAATTCCTGTGGATTGCTACCCTCTGTTTATGCTCTTGGAACACCGGGTTGTCGCATACTTTGAGGGGACTGCTACCCCCGGCCTCATCTACCCCCAGGGAGGTCAAGGATGCACCCCCAGGTGTTGGCAGCTTCTTTTTGGATCGAGTGCCTAGGTAGACACCCCCTGTGGTTGTCGGTGGCAGTTCTTCAAACGAGAGTTTCCTTGCAATACTGGCGAAGATTGCCGGGCTGGAAGAGCCTGTCTTATTCCCTCCCATGCCAGGAAGAACCTTTCGGGTTGAATTATAGGAGACGAAAGGAAATTCCTTGTCTCCCGTGATTTGCACATGTTTCTCAAGTTGTTGTTGGAAAGGTGCTGGCTGGTGCAGTCGTTGGAAAATGGACTGCCGATATTCAGGTGCTGCCGACTTGTCACAGCAGCAGTTGATGATGACTTGGTTGCAACGACGTCCCGAGAGGGGCTCATCGCATGCCAAGGTTGCTTCCTTCTCTTCACGTTTGTGAGTAATCACTTCTCGCAAGTCGATAGCGGATTGATCTACCATTGCATCCAATGTGTGGACTCAGATATCCCGAGCACACAGGTGCATAGGTGTCATGTTTGCTCCCTGATCCGAGGCTAGTAAAAGCACTTGCTCTCGATCGTTGGAGGGGGACTTTTGAGACCCACCCTCTCCGTTAGCCCTGGGGGACTGGATGCGGGTGGTCCTGTGCAGCTTTCTATCAGGAGCCCGTATAACAGTTAACGGTGCCCGCTGACGATCAGCAACTTGGACAGTTGACTGGGCTTGTTGGGCCCGCACTACCCTAGACTTCTTTGACCGCATAGTAAAAAGAGTCTTGATTGATACTTACCATATTCTCAATGGGCCGCGTGGAGTCGGTCCCGTATGAGAGATGGTCGAACATAGAGCTTCTGACAGGGCAGCATGAGACACTCTATCTGTGGCCAGGATTGGCTGCCGCATGGGCCATCTGCCTGTGGACAAAGTTGGCTGCCGCATGGGCGATCTGCCTACGGCCAGAGTTGGCTGTCGCATGGGCGATCTGCCTACGACTAGAGTTGGCTGCCGCTTGGGCCATCTGCTTGCTGCCAGAGTTGGCTTCCGCATGGGTCATATGTCTGCAGCCAGAGATGGCTGCCACATGGGCCATCGGCCCATCTCTCTTATGCTACCTCTTCCTCGTCCGTATGAATTTCCCTTCTGCCTCCAAAAACTCAGCATCGTAGTATTTTTCTTTTGCTGGATTTGGGGACAGTGGGGTTATCTGCGGTCGAAAGCAAGGCTGCAGGAGAGTCTTGATCACCGTCTTGGGCCGTAGAAGGAGCTTCTTCGAGAACCTGGTCGGGGGCAACAGTTTTGTGCTTTGACATGCTGCGGGCTCTCTTTGGGTTGGCTCGCTTCTGCGATAGGCTGGTGCTCGCTTCAGAGAGCATTTCTTCGAATGCTCGTTGGTCAAATTGAACCAAGAGCATTTGTTGCATGGAGTCGAGCTTGGACACATCAGATTGCGTCACCAACTTCTCATCAGAAGAGAAGGATGTCCCTAGCAGAGTCGCCACGTGTTTTTCATTAAATATCAAGCACAACAAATTACAAATAAATTAAACTTGATTGCAAACTCGTTTGTACAAGAGAAAGCCTAGAAAAAAATCCTAGGAAATAATCTAAGTACAATTGTTTAGTTTTAATTCTGGGGGTGACGATAGAGGCTCGGGAAAGTGTAGTAACTCTGCCTTACTCCTTGGACTATCTGATGCGTTCCTTGCTCTTGAAGAAATTGCCCTTCGTAGGTTGCCAGCCTTTTACAGAGGTGTGGCACCCTGCTATTTATAGTGATAGATATCTTGAGCCTCATGGATGGTCATGTTGCCACGTGGCTACAGCAGCACACAAAGACCCGCTCCTTGGCCGCCAGCTGGCGACTTGTTGGGATTTTGTTGCAGCAAATCTGGGTGGTTGAGATTTGGTCAGCCTGCCACGTGTCCTATCGCAGGATAGGATCAATCTGCTTGAGTCATTTTGAGCCGCATAAGTCTTTTAGTGTTCGGCCATGCTGAGCCACATAAGACTCATGCGGCTTAAGTCGCAGTCTTCCTTAGTCCGTATGTAGCTTGAAGAATTTTTAGCCGCATAGGTTCTATATTCTGGGCCACATAAAGCTCATGCGACTCAGATTGTAGTCACCCATGGCCGCATGAAGCATATAAATTAAGCTGCATAAGGCTCATGCGGCTCGGGTCATAATCCTTTTGGCCACATGGCTATGTCTAGACTGGTGACATAACATTTTGTCTGATCACGTCTTATCTTCTTTTTTGTCAGAGTGTCAGAGTTTGTCAGAGCTGTCAGAGCTGTCATTTTTGCCAATTTTGACAGAGTCTTGCCAAATTTATCAGAAGGGTTGATCAGCTTGGCCGCATAAGTAACTTATTCTTTCTGCGGCTCAAAAATCAGTCTGGTGAAGATGGGCCGCATGGGGCGTGCTGAGTCTGTCATGCGGCTAGATGAACCCCATATTTTCTATGCTTCTATACCATACACAATCTTTCAACAACCATCACGACAATCTTGGGATTCAATTCTGGGAGAAGTGGGCCTTTGTAAATGATTCGCCTGAAAGTTTAAATAAGTAATCTTCGTACAAAGGTTACTTTCTACATGATCGATAATCACGGCTCTTACAACGCTTTGCTGGGAAGACCCTTTCTGTATGAGCATAACATTGTACCATCCACTTTACATTAATGCTTCAAGTATATGGATGACAATAGAGAAGTCCAAAAGAAGGTAGCCGATTTAAATCCTTTCACGGACATTGAAGCATATTTTACGGACTCTCGTATGTACAAAGAGGAGTTCATGAAAGTTGTATTGGCAATGGATAGTGAGGAAGATCAGAAACATACTTCAAAAGATGTTCTCATGATCCCTGTTAAAGGACATGCTATTTGTCCCTCTTCTTCTCAGACATTGACTATACATCTTTCCTCCCATAACAAATAGCCTCCTGCTGTAGAAAAGGAACAAAGGGAGATCACCTCTTCTTAGCCACTTGTTATCGACCTTCGTCGTAATAAACCTTCTCCTTCTCCTTCTCCTTCTCCTCCTCTGGTTATCAACCTTACTAAGCCTTCTGTGAAGGCTAAGAATCATGTTGTAAATAATGATGTACAAATCAATAAAGTAGCATCTCCTTTACAGTATACTGATATCCTTTATTATACTCGATGTTATTTAAAAATGTTAGATAACTTCGAACCAATTGCCATAGGAGCAGTTGAAGCTTCCCGAAATGAAGTATTGCTCGAGCCAATGCAGGACTCCTTCTTCTTAGTTCCTTCCAGAAAGAAAGATGAACTTCCTATACTTTTTATAGTAAAGAAATGGAACAAAAGATCACGCCCGATAGTGAATAAGAAAATCACAATAACGGAAGACTTCAACTACGTCGTTATAGTCAGCAATCAAAAGATATCATTGAAAAGATGGGCTATAATTTTAAAGCTGGTCCCATTGGCGACAGAGGAATGTGAACTCCTATTCGTATTCCTGCTCCAAAAGGAAAATCATAACAATACTACAGCAAAACGAAGCAGGGATTAGGTTATGCTTCATCAACTCCGACTCCGGAAGCCTCTGAATCCGATGAAGAAGAACGATCTATCTCTTCTGATTCTATCTCATGGGATTCAGACACTAGTGTAGGGAATGTCCATCGCGTGACTCTATCATTCAATATGGTGACTGCCGAGTTCTCAGAAGATGACGAAGACTTTGTCGAAGCTTCTGAATCTGATCCTTGGGCATAAAGGATGGATACTCAATGGGAGCTTCGCTTCAAAAAATAGGAGCCACCTACTGAAGATCAGCTGGTTCAAGTCAATATTGGAGATGAAATTTCCCTATAACCGATATTTGTTAACAAAAGCCTCCCTTAAGCGGATAAACAAGACCTAATCCAACTCATTAGGGAATATATTGATGTATTCGCATGGAGCTATGAAGACATACCGGGGTTGGATCCTCAGATCGCCACCTACAAGCTCAACATTCTGCCAAATACGAAGCCAATCAAACAGCAACAACGTCAGTTTCGGCCCGACATGATGGATGCCATAGAAGCTGAAGTCAAGAAACTCACCGCCTGCGATTTCATCAGAGAAGAACAACATCCAGACTGGGTGGCTAATGTTATCCCAGTTTTGAAAAAAATAGGAAAAGTACGGGTCTGCATCGACTTCAGAGATCTTAATGAAGCCTGTGCCAAAGACGAATTCCCTCTTCCAATCACTAATGTCATGATCGACAATAATTGCGGATTTAAACGTATGTCCTTTATGGATGGATTTTCAAGATATAATCAAATCAAGATGCATCCAGAAGATGAAAAATATACATCTTTCCGCACTCCTCTTCGAGTCTATTGCTACACTGTCGTGACATTTGGCCTTAAGAACGCTGGTGCAACTTCTCAGCGGGCCATGAGTACCATCTTTCGTGATCATTTATGAAAGACTGTTGAATGTTATGTTGACGATATTGTTGTCAAAAGTCATCTAAAAGAAGATCATATTCAAGATTTGAGAACTATTTTTGATCTAATGCGCCAGCATCAACTCAAGATGAATCCCACCAAGTCATTCTTGGGAGTCTCTAGTGGCAAATTTCTTGGATTCGTTATTACCTCTAAAGGTATACACGTTGTAAAATCCCTAAATTTCTACTATTTTTATTTTATTAAATTTGGTATTGGATTAATTTTTCGTATTATACGTCACATAGTCGTATTGTACTTCGTACGCGAAAGTTCATTTTTTTGGAATTTGCACGACGAGTGCGAATATGTGCGAGCGTACATATTTTAGAAAAATATTTTCTATCTTTTTATAGTTTCAAAATAATATACATATACATAATAATTATTTTGTTATCTTACCCAAGTTTCCAAATTATTATTTATTTATTATTTATAAAAAGTCTTCTTGAAAACAGTTATTAATAATAAATAATATTATTCCCGTGTACATATATATTTCATAATATTTATTAAGTTTATATTGTAAATAATAATGTAATTTTTGAAATTATTATTATTAGTATTTTTGGAAAATATATTTCAAAATTATTGTGGCGATTTAAACCTTGATTTGAAATTTTGGATTTATTTAAATAAGTTAAATATTTGGAATTTGATTTATCCCATTGATTTTAAACCAAGAATTTAATTAGATTTAAATTTGATTTGTATTTGGAATTGGATTTTGATTTGGATTTGGATTTATTGAATTAATTTAAATAAATAGATGAATTATCTAAATTGGGTTTAAACTACTCCTAACCCTTATCCAATTGGAAATTCCCACGTCCTATAAATAGGCAGGTACTCTTCCAATTCATTATTCATCCACAACAATTTCCACAAATGTGCGTGTACCGTGTTAGTGTCCATATCTTATTCCATTATTATATATACATTCCAACCTCTTCCACTCGACAACTCCGACATGGCAAAATTCTAATCCCATAACCCTAAGCCTAATCCTAAAACCTAATTTGTCACAACCAGCCACCTCACTGCCGCTCGCCGCGACCATCGACCATCTTCAGCCACCCGACAGCCCGATCAAGCCCCAGCCAAACTCCGGCCTTCCCGAAACCACAAACCACCACCCTCATCCTCGGACGACACCACCACGGACAAACTGTCCCCCGCTCCGATCGCCCAAACCACCACCATCGACCCATTGGTCCAGACCCGAACCACCATCGGACCACCGTCAAAATCACCATCATAACCACCGGACTGCGGCCATCCGCCACCATCAAAACGGCCACCCGCCACCATCAAAACCGCAAAAAAAAAATCAAAGACAAACCCAAACCGCCGTACCTCCTCCGCAGCGCCTTTCGGCGTTTGCCTCGACCCGCACCCCCGGATTTGGAGCCGCCTCCGCGAACTCCGCCCCGCCAAGCGTCGCGCTTCACCGTCCGAGCACCGTCCTCGGCGACTGGTGGCTGCGCCCACCGAGAAACCACCATCTGCCGCCGAGCCTCCACGCGCGGCCGGATCTCGACGGCCTCCGCGATGAGCCGACCGCCGCCCTCATGAGTGGCCAGCGAGCTCAGCTCCGACCAGCCACCCGATCGGCCGACCCAACCCCGACCCGCGTGACCTCCACCGACGATTCACACAGCCACCGCCTAGCCCCTTTCCTCCTAGCCGACGAACCCCTTCCCCTCCGCTGCCGGAAACCCCCGCCGTCGCCTGGATCTGGCACCGACGACTCCAGACAGCCACCGAAACCCCCTTCCTCTACAGCTCCGCCGCACTCCGCCCCTTCGTACGACCCAGCCGCCTATCCCCGCTTCTCTCCGCTCCGCCGGACCACCGACTCTTCTGCCGCTCTCTCTCTCTCCCTCTTGATTCTTCTCCCTCTCTCTAATCTCACTAACTGCTGTTCTTCTTTTTGTTTTGTACTGAGAAGTGGAGAACCATTCATTTTTATTTATTTATTATATATATTTTTTTATTATATGTTTTCCTTTCTTTTTGTTATAGTTATAATTATTATTATTATTATTATTAAGAGAGCTGTAACTGTAAGTTATAATTATTATTATTATTATTATTATTATTATTATTATTATTATTATTATTATTATTATTATTATTATTATTACTATTATTTCTATTGCTAATATTGTTATTATTAGTTTATTTTCTATTGCTGTTATTATTATTACTTTTATTTCATTGTTAAATATTTTTGCTGATTACAGTAGGTATATTTCCATCTCTAATTATTATTTTAATTATTCTTAGTTTTAAAAAAAATATATATATATATCTAGATGTTTAAATATTTGTAAGAAATATATCATTAAATTAGTTTATAGTATTTTATAGGTAAATTTTGACCTACAAATTATTTTGGCAAATTAGTTTTTGTTGATATTGTTGTTTGTTTTGAGGTTTTATGAATTTATAAAATACTCGGAATAAGAAAAACCTAGTTTCCAAAATTACAGAATAATTACTAAGTATTTTCAGATAAGTATTTAACTATCTTCAAGTAACAAAATATAGTTTGCTACCAATTCTATTTTCGACGAACTTAGAGTTTTTAGCCACAAATAATTTTTCTTGATTTTAAGTAGTTTTCAATAATTATTTAAACTCAAACTAGTTTCGAATATTATAAATAGTTTTTTTAAAATTGAATATATATTAATTACTTTGACTATCCTTCCGTCCATGATTAAATCCTATTATTCTTATTCTCTCGCCAATTCTAAACTACCTTATGTCCTCCCTAACTAATTTGACCCTTCTGGACCCAATGGAACTATCCGTGCCACCATCAGAGGTCACCTTGTATAGTTGTTGTGTCGAAGTGGAAATTTGTGCCATCTTGATCATCGCAGCACACCAGGCGTCCTATCAGGTAAGACACCTTGCCATTTGCTGTTTACTTATTCTAGCTCATATTTCATGCACTGTTCATTATTTTCTTTATGCAAAATAAACTGTGATACATGACATAACCTGTTAGAACTTACTGTTCATTTATAGTCTTGCTATGTATTATTTTTCTTACACATTGAACCTAGATTTAAGGGACCACCTTGTGTGTTGCATTCATTGGTCTTGACACATTATACCACAAAGTTGTGTGTCGTATGTAGAACACGGAAGTGCGTGATTAGCTGGCCACCAGTATTTACAAGCCGTGCGATAGGAATAACCGCTAATAGAGATTGCATGCTAGTTTGACTTAGCGGTTATAGTAGTTTTGTGTTGTGGATACAACATAGTAGGCATTGGGCGGGGAGGACAATTCCTTAGCGTATGGGCTTCGATGCACTTTCTTTTTTGTAACCCGTGAGCTCCGTCGGAGATGCGGGTCAGATTACCCATGATTACTGACGGCCACTGGCGATTCTGCGGAACGTCATGCTCTTACTGATGGGGCCTCTAGTGCCCAAGGGGGGACTATGTCGATCCTATTCAGTCAGGGCCCATGTGTAGGAAGGATTGTTCTTAACTACATTTCACTTAGAATGGTTAGGTACCTTTATTCGTTAGGTACGAGTACTTTTGGTTTGGGTACTTGTATCTGACCGTGGCTTGGAACAATAACTTGTCGCGGATTAGTTTGTCACATCTTGTCCTTTTTTGGTTGTAGGTGTGACTTACTACTTCGATGAGAAGCTATTGAACCATATTGGGGTTCGGATACCATATTGGATTCATAGCATGGAAAGATACGTCACCGTGAATTAGTTTACCATCTCCTGTCCTTGTTTGGTTGGGGGGATGGTACGCTCGTTCAATAGGTGTGTATTGGACCATGTTATAAATTTAATTGACTTATTTATTTGAGCAATATTTATTCAGTTTATATGGCATGATATTATGTGTCTTGTTACGTCCCTCTGAGGACCTAGTTATCTCTCTAGGTGTGTGCTCTTGTCTTTCGCAGGTGCTTTAGCTTTAGCTGTGAGCATCTCTATTTCTTCGAGGATGATTGCACTTGGATCGTCTTCGCTTTGCTCGCCAAACTCATTTCATTTTCCATGTATTTTTCTTTACTTTGTTGGTAGTGGATTTGTCTCCGTCCAACATATTGTATCAAGATAAATCATTCTCATTATATGATATCCTTTATTCATTTATTTTTGTGTGGATGAGATTAGCTATGGTTCTACTGTATTTTACAGCTTACGTATATTTTTTTATACGGCTGGCATGTCTACGTTCCTAGTCCTACGTATTTTGGGACTAGGGCGTTACATGTTTTTGTGGTAGCCCATGCAGGTCAAGATAAATTGTTTGGTTACCTTACCGTACCAAGCAAGCCTGCGTATAGGATTAGAAGTCTAGGATCTCATCCACATACTTGACCTCTTTCCTTGATTTTATCTACCGATTGACTCATCAATTGTATCTTGCTTGCTTCCTTCCATCCCTATTCTTATCTTCCCTTCGTGCTTGCTAGAGATTGACCCTACTAGTTAGTTGTCCCAAAATACCATTAGTTTAATTCTTTAAGTTGGGTAGAATACCTTATGAACTAGCAACCCCTTTGACCTAGTGACCTATATTAGCAAGCTTATTTAGATCCTAGAATCTAGAAGACCTAACCCGTCTAGCCAACCAAGGACTTGGACTAGAAGACTATAGGACGACTGTATAAAGACCATCACAGGACATGACTTAGCTCCTTTAGAAGTTCGACTATACTCCCTCTCAAATTTTAAACTCTCGTGCCTATAATTTCACTCTTTTAACAAATGTCGCTACTATAACCTAGATTTACAAGTTCATTGATTTATCGAGCTTGTTCATGACATATGTTATTGGAAGAGCTCCCACTAACATAATGTCTAATCAGAACCGGTGTATGATGGTCTGATCAACCAAGTGCACTTTGGTTCGCTTTTATCTATCGTTCTACGTGGATGGGGACATAGCTAAACTTGTCCTCTAGAATCTCATCCACGACTGTCTTGACAATTCCTCTGAAATTATTCAATCGTCTTTGAATCACGTATTCGTATTTGATAACGCCTCCTTTGAACTCTATATTGCTTTCGCCTTCACCTATTTTAGAAGAACGAAAGCGTTGTACTAGAACTTCCTCTAAGCCTTCATATCGATTATGACCATACCGTATTGTTTTTCTACGATCTAGATCGCGATTTCTTACGACATGATTTTGTGAAAACATTGTCATCGTTGGATCCCCATTGATACCCCCTTGTGTCCTCTCACCCCCCAACTAATTATTAATTTCGAGGACGAAATTATTTTAAGTTGGGTAGGATGTAAAACCCCTAAATTTCTACTATTTTTATTTTATTAAATTTGGTACTGGTTTAAATTTTTTGTATTATACGTCACATAGTCGTATTGTACTTCGTACGCGAAAGTTTGTTTTTTTTCGAATTTGTACGACGAGTGCGAATATGTACGAGCGTACATATTTTAGAAAAATATTTTCTATCTTTTTATAGTTTCAAAATAATATACATAATAATTATTTTGTTATCGTACCCAAGTTTCCAAATTATTATTTATTTATTATTTATAAAAAGTCTACGTGAAAACAGTTATTAATAATAAATAATATTATTATCGTATACATATATATTTCATAAAGATTTATTAAGTTTATATTGTAAATAATAATGTAATTTTTGAAATTATTATTATTAGTATTTTTGGAAAATATATTTCAAAATTATTGTGGCAATTTAAACCTTGATTTGAAATTTTGGATTTATTTAAATAAGTTAAATATTTGGAATTTGATTTATCCCTTTGATTTTAAACCAAGAATTTAATTAGATTTAAATTTGATTTGTATTTGGAATTGGATTTTGATTTGGATTTGGATTTATTAAATTAATTTAAATAAATAGATGAATTATCTAAATTGGGTTTAAACTACGCCTAACCCTTATCCAATTGAGAATTTCTACGTCCTATAAATAGGCAGGTACTCCTCCAATTCATTATTCATCCACAATAATTTCCACAAATGTGCGTGTACCGTGTCAGTGTCCATATCTTATTCCATTATTATATATACATTCCATCATCTTCCACTCGACAACTCCGACATGGCAAAATTCTAATCCCATAACCCTAAGCCTAATCCTAAAACCTAATTTGTCACAACCAGCCACCTCACTGCCGCTCGCCGCAACCATCAACCATCCTCAGCCACCCAATAGCCCGATCAAGCCCCAGCCAAACTCCGGCCTTCCCGAAACCACAAACCACCACCCTCATCCTTGGATGACACCACTACGGACAAACTGTCCCCCGCTCTGATCGCCCAAACCACCACCATCGACCCATCGGTCCAGACCCGAACCACCACCGAACCACCGTCAAAATCACCATCACAACCACCGGACTGCGGCCATCCGCCACCATCAAAATGGCCACCCGCCACCATCAAAACCGTAAAAAAAAAAATTAAAGACAAACCCAAACCGCTGTACCTCCTCCGCAGCGCCTTTCGGCGTTTGCCTCGACCCGCAACCCCGGATCTGGAGCCGCCTCCGCGAACTTCGCCCCGTCGAGCGCCGCACTTCCCCGTCCGTGCACCATCCTCGGCGAATGGTGGCTGCGCCCACCGAGAAACCACCATCTGCCGCCGAGCCTCCACGCCCGGCCGGATCTCGACGGCCTCCGCGATGAGCCGACCGTCGCCCTCGTGAGTAGCCGACGAGCTCAGCTCCGACCAACCGCCCGCCGGCCGACCCTACCCCGACCCGCGTGACCTCCACCGACGAGTCACACAGCCACCGCCGAGCCCCTTTTCTCCTCGCCGACGAACCCCTTCCCCTCCGCTGCCAGAAACCCCCGTCGCCGCCTGGATCTGGCGTCGGCGACTCCAGACAGCCACCGAAACCCCCTTCCTCCACAGCTCCGCCGTACTCCGCCCCTTCGTACGACCCAACGCCTATCCCCGCTTCTATCCGCTCCGCCGGACCACCGACTCTTCCGCCGCTCTCTCTCTCTCTCCCTCTTGATTCTTCTCCCTCTCTCTAATCTCACTAACTGCTGTTCTTCTTTTTGTATTGTACTGAGAAGTGGAGAACCATTCATTTTTATTTATTTATTATATATATTTTTTATTATATGTTTTTCTTTCTTTTTGTTATAGTTATAATTATTATTATTATTATTATTATTATTATTATTATTATTAAGAAGAGAGTTGTAACTGTAAGTTATAATTATTATTATTATTATTATTATTACTATTATTATTATTATTATTATTATTATTATTATTATTATTACTACTACTACTACTATTATTTCTATTGATAATATTGTTATTAATAGTTTATTTTCTATTGCTGTTATTATTATTACTTTTATTTCATTGTTAAATATTTTTGCTGATTACAGTAGGTACATTTCCATCTCTAATTATTATTTTAATTATTCTTAGTTTTGAAAAAAAATATATATATATATATATATATATCTAGATGTTTAAATATTTGTAAGAAATATATCATTAAATTAGTTTATAGTATTTTATAGGTAAATTTTGACCTACAAATTATTTTGGCAAATTAGTTTTTGTTGATGTTGTTGTTTGTTTTGAGGTTTTATGAATTTATAAAATACTCAGAATAAGAAAAACCTAGTTTCCAAAATTACAGAATAATTACTAAGTATTTTCAAATAAGTATTTAACTATCTTCAAGTAACAAAATATAGTTTGCTACCAATTCTATTTTCGACGAACTTAGAGTTTTTAGCCACAAATGATTTTTTTTGATTTTAAGTAGTTTTCAATAATTATTTAAACTCAAACTAGTTTCGAATATTATAAATAGTTTTTTTTTTCTAAATTGAATATATATTAATTACTTTGACTATCCTTCCGTCCATGACTAAATCCTATTACTTTTATTCTCTCGTCAATTATAAACTACCTTATGTCCTCCCTAACCAATTTGACCCTTCTGGACCCAATGGAACTGTCCGTGCCACTATCAGAGGTCACCTTGCATAGTTGCTGTGCCGAAGTCGCAATTTGTGCCATCTTGATCATCGCAATACACCAGGCTCCCTATCAGGCAAGACACATTGCCATTTGCTGTTTACTTATTCTAGCTCATATTTTATGTACTGTTCATTATTTTCTTTATGTAAAATAAACTATGATACATGGCATAACCTGTTAGAACTTACTGTTCATTTATATTCTTGCTATGTATTATTTTTCTTACATATTGAACCTAGATTTAAGGGACCATCTTGTGTGTTGCATTCATTGGCCTTGACACGTTGTACCACGAAGTTGTGCATCGCATATAGAACACGGAAGTGCGTGATTGGCTGGCCACCAGTACGTACAAGCCGTACGATTGGAATAACCGCTAATAGAGATTGCATGCTAGTTTGACTTAGCGGTTATAGTGGTTTTGTGTTGTGGATACAACATAGTAGGCATTGGGCGGAGAGGACAATTCCTTAGCGTATAGGCTTCGATGCACTTTCCCTTTTGTAACCCGTGAGCTCCGCCGAAGACGCGGGTCAGATTACCCATGATTACTGACGGCCACTGGCGATTCTGCGAAACGTCATGCTCTTACTAATGGGGCCTCTAGTGCCCAAGGGGGACTATGCCGATCCTATTCAGCCAGGGCCCATGCGTAGGAAGGATTGTTCTTAACTACATTTCACTTAGAACGGTTAGGTACCTTTATTCGTTAGGTACGATTACTTTTGGTTTGGGTACTTGTATCTGACCGTGGCTTGGAACAATAACTTATCGCGGATTAGTTCGTCACATCTTGTCCTTGTTTGGTTGTAGGTGTGACTTACTACTTCGATGAGAAGCTATTGAATCTTGTTGGGGTTCGGATACCATATTGGATTCATAGCATGGAAAGATACGTTACCGTGAATTAGTTTACCATCTAATGTCCTTGTTTGGTTGGGGGGATGGTATGCACGTTCAATAGGTGTGTATTGGACCATGTTATAAATTCAATTGACTTATTTATTTGAACAATATTTATTCAGTTTTTATGGCATGATATTATGTGTCTTGTTACGTCCCTCTGAGGACCTGGTTATCTCTCCAGGTATGTGCTCTTGTCTTTCGCAGGTGCTTTAGCTTTAGCTGTGACCATCTCTATTTCTTCGAGGATAATTGCACTTGGATCGTCTTCGCTTTGCTCGTCAAACTCATTTCATTTTCCATGTATTTTTCCTTACTTTGTTGGTAGTGGATTTGTCTCCGCCCAACATATTGTATCAAGATAAATCATTCTCATTATATGATATCTTTTATTTATTTATTTTTGTGTGGATGAGATTAGCTATGGTTCTACTGTATTTTACAGCTTACGTATATTTTCTTATACGGCTGGCATGTCTACGTTCCTAGTCCTACGTATTTTGGGACTGGGGCGTTACACACGTTAACCTTGAGAAAATTAAAGCCATTCAAGAGATGCATCCTCCACGCAACCTAAAAGAGCTACGAGGATTCCAGGGACGGCTTGCGTACATAAGGAGATTCATCTCAAATCTCTTTGGACGTTGTAGGCCGTTCACTCAACTCATGAAGAAAGACGTGTCATTTCTTTGGACTGAAGAATGTCAACAAGCATTTAAAGACATAAAGTGGTACTTGATGAACCCTCCAGTTCTAGTACCACCAATATCAGGCATACCTTTCCTGATGTATGTACGAGCAATGGATCACTCCCTAGGTGCTTTATTAGCTGAAAAAAATAAAGAAGGTCATGAGCAGGCTATCTACTACCTTAGTCGTATGGTGATTGGAGCTGAGCATCGATACGCTCCAGTAGAAAAAGAATGTCTAGCTTTGATGTTTGTTGTTCAAAAGATGAGACATTATATCATTGGCCAAACTATTCATGTTATTTCTAGAGTTAACCCTCTCCGGGTCCTGATGAAGAAGCCCAGTACACTCAATTCTAGGATTGCAACATGGGCCATATTGTTAGCACAATATGATATGGTTTATGTTCCTCAAAAGTCTGTAAAAGGTCAAGCCCTTGCTGACTTTCTAGCAGCTCATCCAGTTCCAGAAACATTTAAACTCTACGATGAGATTCCAGATGAAACCTTGGAGTCCAATATGATTTCGGAAGAAATTCTTATTTGGCGTTTATTCTTTGATGGTGCATCCAGAATTGGACCAAAAGGTGCTATTGTTGCTGGAGTCGGAATCGTCCTCGTCTCACCAGAAGGGTTAGCTATCCAAAAAGCTTATTCTTTAGATGAGTCGTGTTCCCACAATGTGGCTGAATACAACGCTCTGCTCATCGGGCTGCAATTGGCGAAACAATTAGATATTGAGTATCTTGAAGTTTACGGAGACTCCAAATTAATTATCAATCAAATTAGAGGCACATACGAAGTTCGACATCAAGATCTAATTCCATACCATGATGCAGCGATCAGGATGGCTAATTCATTCAAAGGCTTCTTCATTGAGCATGTACGCCGAGTGTGTAACACGGAAGCTGATGCTCTTGCTAATCTTGCAGCAGTATTAGCAATTCCAGTTAGAATCCAATAAATGATCGTCATCATTAATAGAGAGTTATTTTGTATCGAGAATAACTTAAATACTGAAGTTAACACCCCAAACATGGAATTCAACAATTTATTTCAAATTTGTGCCATCAGTGAGGACTGGAGGACTCCTTTCATAGACTTCGTAGTCCATGGTATTCTACCCGAAGATCCTAAAGAGGCTACAACAATTCGACGACGGTCATTCAGATTTTACTATAATCATACTACAAAGACACTCTACCGACAAACGTTCGACGGTTTACACCTATGTTGTCTTGCGGAAGAAGAAGCAAAACAAATACTTCGTGAAGCTCATGACAATTTTTGTGGCGCACATCAACCTGGTCCTAAACTACAGGATCGTATTCGTCGTATGGGCTCTTATTGGCCCTCAATGGTATCTGATGCAATCGAGTATGCAAGAAAGTGCCGAGCATGTCAGATCCACGCTGACTTCATTCATCAACCATCAGAATTTCTTCACCCGACGGCAGCATCTTGGCCCTTTGAAGCTTGGGGTATGGATGTCATCGGTCCTATCAACCCTTTCTCGTCTCGAGGACATCAGTTTATATTGGCCATAACTGATTACTTCTCAAAATGGGCTGAAGCTATGTAATGCATGTGGTTCGTATTACGTATTTTGGAATACGTATACATATTTTTATTTTATCTTGTATTGCATGATTCCTTGCTTAGTTTTCTTCTTGGCATGGTTATTTCTTGGGATGGTTCGGCTTGGCTCGATTTTCTTTGCTTTATTATGAACCAAGGGTGAACCCCCTACCTACCACCACCACTACCATTTATTAACCCTACTTCCTTCTCTCTCTTCATTACTCTTCTTCTTTCCTCCATTACTTCTTCACCTACTAGAGAGAGAGAGGTCTAGGCAAGTGCAACTTGCTTCATGGAGGAACTCCAATTTTATTGCTTCATTTTCTTCCTTACAGTATTTTAACTTACTTTAATACTTGGCATTTCCACTTTCCATGGCTAGATTCTTGTAGATCTAAGTTTACTTTATTTTCGGAATTCTTGGGTTTTGATCTACTTAATCTTGTTATTTCTAAGCTTTAATGGTTCCATGTTGTAGAGAATTTTGTTCTACCCCATTTTGACCTATGGAAGTTCGGATTTGGGCTCCGAATGATGGAGTTATGGAGCTTGAGAACTTGGCTCTTTTGGTGTTCTTCTTCTCAAAAATATTGGAGAAGAAGCACAGCCCTGAGCCGCATGGCAGCACTTGACCGCATGAACATTCATGTGGCAAGTCTTTTTCCAGCCGCAAGGCGCATTACACTTCCAACCGCGTGACAAGTTCATACGACAAGTATTCCTTCCAATCGTATGTAGTTCTTCTTACTTAATCACATGACCGAGCTTCCCATTCTAGCCGCATGAGAAGTTCATTCCCAGCCGCATAAAATTCCTTTATCCCCTGGCCGCATGGGACTCGACTCGGTTCAGCCGCATAGCCCTTTGCTCTGCGGGCCGCATGAACCCGAGTCTGTTCCAGTCGCATGAGAGCCCTTCTTCCTAGCCGCATGGAATGTTCTGGCTGAGCTGCATACGCTCCTCCCTTACCGCTGGCCGCATATGACTGATACCCTTCAACCGCATAAGCCTTTTTCTTTTAGTCGCATGCGCCTGACCCTATTCAGCCGCATGGACTGTTCTCTTCCCAGCCGCATGAGATCATTCCTGGCCGCATATGCCTGAGCCGTATAGCTCTCCTATAGCTCTGTGTACTGTTGTTTTTATTATTATTTTGCCCATGTCTTGTAACCCCCTTGTGTAACTTGAGTTCCTATGGCGTACACATTTACCTTTATTGTATATATTTACGCCTATTTTATATCCTTACGCCTTTTGTCCTGAACTTGATAAATCACGATTTGATTGACATGATTGAAATAGCAATTGTACATGACATGGTGTGACAAGGAACTAGTATGACTTGATAGTGGCCCGTCGTGGCGCACTCTTGACCAGTAAACTTGACATGATAACCTGATATGATATATCTTGATAAGCTGTTGCGACGACTACCTGACATGACATGACCTGTATAATTAACCCGGACACCGTGGGCGATTGTGCTTGTACAAATAATCCAGTCCTGTCTTGCATCATGTCTAGGAGGGGACTCCTGAGTACCACGGTCAGGAGTACCTACTGAAATGGACTAAGGCTAATAACTAGATTAATACATTAGTCATAAAGAGATCTCCCAGCTACAGGTAATTCCGTTACCTGGGCGCGCCTGGGATCTGTAGCCTGCCATCGAGTAGGGCACATTTCCAGCACACTGTCATGTGTTGCACCCTTCAAGCTACCTAAGGGTACATGCATTTCCTGGACGATGTACCCACCTGAATTCAATCCCTAATTTTTGACCTGGGTAACATAGATGGTCTGCAGGGCTTGTGGCTGTAGAATAATCTCACTGCATCTTGCTAGTAACTAGGCCTGTGATAACCCTAGTTAGTTAAAGTATCAAGCCGTACTCATTGCTTGGCCGTGATTGATTGAATGAGGAATAATCTGTCTAGTCTTGATCCTGTATAAATTGTTACATGCTCTGACTTCTTATATTATCTTGCTGATAAATGAGAGAAACCAAGTTCGGTTCAGACGAAGGGTTACAATCCCGGTCCTTGTTTAGTTTAAGGATTGTAACATGGTTATCTTATCTTACCGTATATCCCCGTGATGTTATATTTTCTCCAATTTTACTATATATTATTATCTTCTGTGCTAATTGCTGGTTTTAGTTCCTAAGTGAAACTTCCTTTGTGGCACTTGCTCTTTCTGGGATCTGACTCAGCTGGTTTTGTATGGCCAGATTTTGGAGCAGCTCCAGAGGATCCACCTGTCTTCCAGCCAGATGGTGACCACCAGGCGTAACCCTGGCAACGAGTGGGTTTCTTTTTGTCCTCCCACTTTATTGTAAAAATTACTCTTTTTGAGGCTTTTAGCCGGCGAGCACGTGTTAGCTCGTCTTGTACCTTTATTTACTGTCTACCTACGGACTGTAACATGATTGACAAATCCTAGGGTTGATCATATATTGACTAAAACTCTTGCTAGTCCTGACATTTTGTACGACTAGCTTCATGATCATCCAATATGTAATGTATGGGACGTCCTTGTATATTGATGCTCTAATATCTTGTGACTGTTACTACTTGCTTGTGATTGAGACAATAGGCTTGTTCTTGACCATAGGAGACTGATGGATTGCAGTTAAACCCTCATATATCTAGACAGTCGTGACCGTATAGTGACGTAGATTCCATTTCATTATACGTAGCTGGCTATGTCTGCCTCCGCTTTCCAGTATTCTGGTTCTGGGGCGTGACATGGTTTAAATGGTGGCCCATGCAGGTCTTGTAAATCAAGATATGTGAGGGTTTACCGAATAGATGTCTCAATCAGTATTCGCCCTTGATCTCTGCTCGTATCTTCTGAGTCCCTGGATTCTTGTCCTGATCATATGCTTGTATCGTTGATCTGTCTTGGTCCTTCCTTATTGTTCCCCATGTCGTCTTCTTCAGCGGTATCATTCCTGGACCAGTCGGTCGGCAAGGCAGAGTACTTCTCGTGGATCAGCAGCAACCCGAAGATCAAGCCCAGCATTCGGGAGTAGCCTCCAGAGTCGTGCCTTCTGGCGGAGAGCCACCAGTTCAGCCAGTTCAGCCTGTCGAGCCTGATGATGGCACTTTGGTAGGACTCGTCAGGACCTTGATAGCTTCCCAAGATCGTCGAGGAGATGCCTTGCACCAGGCAGTGACGGATGCTCTGACCAGAGGAGGTCATCAGGGTAACAGCGCGGCCAACAGCTTCAAGCGCTTGGACCCTTCCTTCTTCGACGGTAGTGAAGATGCTATCGCTGCAGATGCTTGGCTTCAGGACAAAGAGGTGATTCTAGAAGCAGCCAGGACCCCAGAGAACGAGAAGGTAGCCGTGGTGCGCTTACAGTTATTAGATCTTGCCCGCAGTTGGTGGGCGGCTCAAGCCGTTGGATTAGCAGCACCCATTACTTGGGCGGTGTTCAGAGAGAGATTTCAGACCAAGTATTTTGATGCTGTAGCTCGGTACGATCTACAGACGAGGTTCACCAATCTGAAGTAGATGGGCAGAACGGTCGATGGATATGCGACCGAGTTTTCGAAACACAGTCGGTTCGCTCCCACCTTGGTGGCAACCGAGTATGATAGAGCCCAACGATTTCAGCAAGGGCTTCACCTGGAGATTCTATTGGCAGTTGAGCAGTTTGAGCATCAGACTTTTGATGCAGTCTTGAGAGCAGCTAGGAGGCATGAGTATACCTCCCAGTGGATTGTGGATAGGGCCGGAGGTCGGAAGAGATCCCACGGCCAGATGAATCAGTCTTCAGCTCCAGCCCCGGCAGCCAGGGCTTTGACTATTGGAGCTCCGAGGCAAGCGGCCTCAGTAACGTCGGTTCAGCATTCAACCCCGACGTACCCTCAGCAGCAGCAGAAGCAGAAACAGACTTTCGCAGTGGGATGTTCTCAGTGTGGAAAGCCAGGCCATGTAGTGCCAGAGTGCCGCAGGGCACAGGGATTGTGTCTGGCTTGTGGAGCAGCAGACCATAGAGTTGGATCCTGCCCGAATAGGGGTGGTTCATCATCGTCCAACCTTTCTAGCACTTCGGTGAGAGGACCAGCTCCGGTCCAGCCGCAGCAGTATCCATTGCCGAGGCCCTTGCCGCCTCAGTCCCAGGCGTTCCAGCAGTAGAACCCCCAGCAGCATGTTCAAGCCCATGCCTTGAGTCAGAATAGGCAGCGAGGATTTCAGCAGAGGGGACCAGCACCCCGAGGGCATGGTCAGGCTATGGTGATGATCGCAGAGGAAGGATTGGCACCAGGAGAGGTAGTTGTGGGTACTATTCTCGTCAACTCCTTTCCAGCTTCAGCTTTATTTGATTCTGGTGCATCACATTCTTTTATGTCTGTACGATTCGCGACACGGATAGGATTGGAGCCCGAGTCATTATCAGTAAGGCTCAATATACTTACTGGTAACGGACTTGTGGGGGTCGATAGGGTGTTTTCCTCGTGTCGGATCGTAGTTAGCGGTAAGGAATTTCTCGCTAGATTGATAGAATTCCCAATGGCCGATTATAATGTGGTCCTATGGATGGATTGGTTGAGGAACCAGTATGCTAGAATAGACTGCCATAATGGTAGGGTTGTTTTTAGCATTCCCAGAGAGCCAGAGTTTTCATTTTCCAGAGGCGCAGTTGAGCCTTCTCCTCCAGTGTTGCGGATGGCGATAGCAGCAGTACAATTGTCCCGAATAGTCGAAGAGTTTTCAGATGTTTTTCCAGAAGAGCTTCCAGGTATGCCGCCAGAGCGGGAGATCGAGTTCACCATCGACTTGATTTCTGGGATAGCCCCAGTGTGAGAGAGAGTCTACAGAATGGTGCCATCAGAGTTGGAGATATTGTACAAGATGATTGAAGAACTTCGAGCCAAGGGATTCATTCGTGCTAGTAGATCGCCTTGGAGAACCCCGATGCTTCTTGTGAAAAAGAAGGATGGTACGTCTAGGTTATGTGTTGACTATCGTACCTTGAACTCAGTGACAATCAAGAACAGATACCCTCTCATGAGGATAGATGACTTGTTTGATCAACTCAAAGGGGCAGCAGTATTTTCGAAGATCAACTTGCGCTCGGGATACCACCAGATCAGAGTCAGAGAGCAGGACATTCCGAAGACAGCTTTTAGATCGAGATATGGAAATTGGGAGTTCCTTGTTATGCCCTTTGGAACAACCAATGCGCCGGCGGTATTCATGGATCTCATGAATCGCATCTTCATGCCTTACTTGGATCAGTTTGTGATTGTGTTCTTGGATGACATCCTGGTCTACAGCAGGAGCAAGGCGGAGCATGAGCAGCATCTCAGTGTGGTTCTTCAGATTCTCAGGGAGCACCAGTTGTATGCCAAGTTCAGTAAATGCGAGTTCTGGCTCGATCGTATTTTGTACTTGGGTCATATCATCACCAGAGGAGGAGTAGAAGTGGATCCCCAGAAGATTGTGGCTATTGAGTCATGGCCAGTGCCCAGCACCATTACAGAAGTTCACAGTTTTCTTGGATTGGCCGGCTACTACCGGCAGTTTGTTTCAGATTTTGCTCGGATTTTAGTGCCATTGACCCAATTGACCCGCAAGGATGTGCAGTTTGCTTGGACAGCAGAGTGCCAGGATTCATTTGAGAAGTTGAAGCGAGGCTTGATGACGGCTCCCATTCTCGTGCTTCCAGATGGAACCGAATGATTCTCCGTATATTGTGATGCTTCGGGCAGAGGTTTAGGATGTGTTCTGATGCAGCATGGGAAGGTAATAGCTTATGCATCACGACAACTTCATGATCATAAGAGAAATTACCCAACCTATAACTTAGAACTGGCAGCATTAGTGTTTGCACTTAAGTTGTGGAGGCACTACTTATACGGAGATAGGGTGGAGATTTTCACCGACCATAAGAGCCTGAAGTATGTTTTCACCCAGAAGGATCTTAACATGCGTCAGAGGAGGTGGCTGGAGCTTCTTGTGGATTATGATGTCAACCTGCAGTATCATCCCGGGAAGGCCAATGTCGTTACAGATGCATTGAGCAGGAGAGCCGGAGTTTATTTCCTAACAGCACAATCGGAGCTGTTAGCGGATCTTCAGAGGATGGGTATTGAAGTTGTTCTCCCTTCCAGTGTAGCATTGATGGCCAGCATACAAGTTCAGTCCACTATAGTCGAGAGGATCCGGGTGGCACAGTAGCAGATTCCAAGCTTCAGCGACTCAGGGCAGAGTGTGAGGCAGGGAGAAGACCAGAGTTGTGTATTCATGAGGATGGTACACTTAGGCATGGTAAGCGTCTTTGTGTATCCAGTGGAGATATCAGACAGAAAATCATGGCAGAGGCTCACAGTTCTCAATATTCTATTCATCCGGGCGGTACAAAGATGTATCGTGATATCCATCAGCATTTCTGGTAGAATGGCATGAAGAGGGAGATAGCCCAGTTTGTCTCTCGTTGTTTAGTCTGCCAACAAGTTAAGGCTGAACATCAGAGGCCTACTGGACTTCTTCAGCTCTTGCCGATTCCAGAATGGAAGTGGGAACATGTGACCATGGATTTTGTGACTGGATTACCTAGGTCCCCAGCTGGTCGAGATGCTATTTGGGTTACAGTTGACTGGCCCACGAAGGTAGCTCACTTCCTTCCGTTCAAAGTTGGTCAGTCGACAGCTCAGTTAGCGGAGATGTACCTCAGGCAGATTGTCAGGTTACACGGAGTGCCAGTCAGTATCACCTCGGACCGAGATTCAAGATTCACGTCGCACTTTTGGCGTAGCCTGCAGGAGAGTTTGGGAACTCGTCTCCAGTTCAGTTCAGCATATCATCCGCAGACAGATGGTCAGTCGGAGCGTACAATCCAGACTCTTAAAGACATGTTGCGGTCCTGTACACTTGACTTTGGTGGTTTGTGGGAAGATCACCTGCACCTAGTGGAGTCCTCGTACAACAACAGTTTCCAGACCAGTATCCAGATGGCACCGTTCGAGGCACTGTATGGTAGGAAGTGCAGATCTCCGTTAGCCTGGGATGATGTCGGAGAGAGGCAGATGCTCGGTCCAGAAATGATTGCCCAGACAGTTGAAGTAGTCAGAAAAGTCACGGATCATCTTCGAGTTGCCCAAGATCGCCAGCGCCATTGGGCCGATTCTCATCGGCGTCCTCTCGAGTTTTCTGTCGGTGACCATGTATTCCTGAGGATTTTGCCTAACCTTGGCGTCATTCATTTCGGCGTACAGCGAAAGCTTAGTCCTAGGTATATAGGGCCATTTGACATTCTGGAGCAAGTAGGAGATGTATCCTATCGTCTCGCTCTTCCGCCGTCGCTAAGCGAGGTGCATAACGTATTCCATGTATCCCAATTACGACGGTATATCCCGGACCCGAGCCACATCCTAGATCATTTGGAATTGGTTGTTGGTACCAACCTTTCGTATGAGGGGAGGCCCGTGTCTATATTGGACCGGAGAGAGAAGACACTCAAGAACAAGACTATCAAGTTAGTCCGAGTTGCTTGGGATCATCACTCTTTGGGTGAGTCAACGTGGGAGCGTGAGGATGATATCCGATCGCGATATCCCGACTTGTTTGACTCGTGAGGTATAATGTCTTCCTTATGCCTCATGCCTTCGATTCCTTACTTGAATGAGTGATTGCCTGCCTGGTTATAGCTTGCTTGTGATTAATGTAGCTTGTCCTCGTCCCTCTAGCCTCTTAATTAAATTCCGAGAACGGAATTCTTTTAAGGTGGGTAGAGTTGTAATGCCTGTTGTTCATATTATGTATTTTGGAATACATGTACGTATTTTTATTTTATCTTGTATTGCATGATTCCTTGCTTAGTTTTCTTCTTGGCTTGGTTATTCCTTGGGTTGGTTCGGCTTGGCTTGATTTTCTTTGGTTTATTATGAACCAAGGGTGAACCCCCTACCTACCACCACCACTACCATTTATTAACCCCACTTCCTTCTCTCTCTTCATTACTCTTCTTTTTTCCTCCATTACTACTTCACCTACCAGAGAGAGAGAGGTCTAGGTAAGTGCAACTTGCTTCATGGAGGAACTCTAATTTTATTGCTTCAATTTCTTCCTTATAGTATTTTAACTTACTTTAATACTTGGCATTTCCACTTTCCATGGCTAGATTCTTGTAGATCTAAGTTTACTTTATTTTTAGAATTCTTGGGTTTTGATCTACTTAATCTTGTTATTTCTAAGCTTTAATGGTTCCATGTTGTAGAGAATTTCGTTCTACCCCATTTTGACCTATGGAAGTTCGGATTTGGGCTCCGGATGATGGAGTTATGGAGCTTGAGAACTTGGCTCTTTTGGTGTTCTTCTTCTCGAAAATATTGGAGAAGAAGCACAGCCCTGAGCCGCATGGCAGCACTTGACCGCATTAACATTCATACGGCAAGTCTTTTTCCAGCCGCAAGGCGCATTACACTTCCAATCGTGTGACAAGTTCATGCGGCAAGTATTCCTTCCAACCGCATGTAGTTCTTCTTACTTAACCGCATGACCGAGCTTCCCATTCTAGCCGCATGAGAAGTTCATTCCCAGCTGCATAAAATTCCTTTATCCCCTGGCCGCATAGGACTCGACTCGGTTCAGCCGCATAGCCCTTTGCTCTGCGGGCCGCATGAACCCGAGTCCGTTCCAGCCGCATAAGAGCCCTACTTCCTAGCCGCATGGAATGTTCTGGCTGAGCAGCATACGCTCCTCCCTTACCGCTGGCCGCATATGACTGATACCCTTCAACCGCATAAGCCTTTTTCTTTTAGTCGCATGCGCCTGACCCTATTCAGCCGCATGGACTGTTCTCTTCCCAGCCGCATGAGATCATTCCTGGCCGCATATGCCTGAGCCGTATAGCTCTCCTATAGCTCTGTGTACTGTTGTTTTTATTATTATTTTGCCCATGTCTTGTAACCCCCTTGTGTAACTTGAGTTCCTATGGCGTACACATTTACCTTTATTGTATATATTTACGCCTATTTTATATCCTTACGCCTTTTGTCCTGAACTTGATAAATCATGATTTGATTGACATGATTGAAATAGCAATTGTACATGACATGGTGTGACAAGGAACTAGTATGACTTGATAGTGGCCCGTCGTGGCGCACTCTTGACCAGTAAACTTGACATGATAACCTGATATGATATATCTTGATAAGCTGTTGCGACGACTACCTGACATGACATGACCTGTATAATTAATCCGGACACCGTGGGCGATTGTGCTTGTACAAATAATCCAGTCCTGTCTTGCATCATGTCTAGGAGGGGACTCCTGAGTACCACGGTCAGGAGTACCTACTGAAATGGACTAAGGCTAATAACTAGATTAATACATTAGTCATAAAGAGATCTCCCAGCTACAGGTAATTCCGTTACCTGGGCGCGCCTGGGATCTGTAGCCTGCCATCGAGTAGGGCACATTTCCAGCACACTGTCATGTGTTGCACCCTTCAAGCTACCTAAGGGTACATGCATTTCCTGGACGATGTACCCACCTGAATTCAATCCCTAATTTTTGACCTGGGTAACATAGATGGTCTGCAGGGCTTGTGGCTGTAGAATAATCTCACTGCATCTTGCTAGTAACTAGGCCTGTGATAACCCTAGTTAGTTAAAGTATCAAGCCGTACTCATTGCTTGGCCGTGATTGATTGAATGAGGAATAATCTGTCTAGTCTTGATCCTGTATAAATTGTTACATGCTCTGACTTCTTATATTATCTTGCTGATAAATGAGAGAAACCAAGTTCGGTTCAGACGAAGGGTTACAATCCCGGTCCTTGTTTAGTTTAAGGATTGTAACATGGTTATCTTATCTTACCGTATATCCCCGTGATGTTATATTTTCTCCAATTTTACTATATATTATTATCTTCTGTGCTAATTGCTGGTTTTAGTTCCTAAGTGAAACTTCCTTTGTGGCACTTGCTCTTTCTGGGATCTGACTCAGCTGGTTTTGTATGGCCAGATTTTGGAGCAGCTCCAGAGGATCCACCTGTCTTCCAGCCAGATGGTGACCACCAGGCGTAACCCTGGCAACGAGTGGGTTTCTTTTTGTCCTCCCACTTTATTGTAAAAATTACTCTTTTTGAGGCTTTTAGCCGGCGAGCACGTGTTAGCTCGTCTTGTACCTTTATTTACTGTCTACCTACGGACTGTAACATGATTGACAAATCCTAGGGTTGATCATATATTGACTAAAACTCTTGCTAGTCCTGACATTTTGTACGACTAGCTTCATGATCATCCAATATGTAATGTATGGGACGTCCTTGTATATTGATGCTCTAATATCTTGTGACTGTTACTACTTGCTTGTGATTGAGACAATAGGCTTGTTCTTGACCATAGGAGACTGATGGATTGCAGTTAAACCCTCATATATCTAGACAGTCGTGACCGTATAGTGACGTAGATTCCATTTCATTATACGTAGCTGGCTATGTCTGCCTCCGCTTTCCAGTATTCTGGTTCTGGGGCGTGACATGGTTTAAATGGTGGCCCATGCAGGTCTTGTAAATCAAGATATGTGAGGGTTTACCGAATAGATGTCTCAATCAGTATTCGCCCTTGATCTCTGCTCGTATCTTCTGAGTCCCTGGATTCTTGTCCTGATCATATGCTTGTATCGTTGATCTGTCTTGGTCCTTCCTTATTGTTCCCCATGTCGTCTTCTTCAGCGGTATCATTCCTGGACCAGTCGGTCGGCAAGGCAGAGTACTTCTCGTGGATCAGCAGCAACCCGAAGATCAAGCCCAGCATTCGGGAGTAGCCTCCAGAGTCGTGCCTTCTGGCGGAGAGCCACCAGTTCAGCCAGTTCAGCCTGTCGAGCCTGATGATGGCACTTTGGTAGGACTCGTCAGGACCTTGATAGCTTTCCAAGATCGTCGAGGAGATGCCTTGCACCAGGCAGTGACGGATGCTCTGACCAGAGGAGGTCATCAGGGTAACAGCGCGGCCAACAGCTTCAAGCGCTTGGACCCTTCCTTCTTCGACGGTAGTGAAGATGCTATCGCTGCAGATGCTTGGCTTCAGGACAAAGAGGTGATTCTAGAAGCAGCCAGGACCCCAGAGAACGAGAAGGTAGCCGTGGTGCGCTTACAGTTATTAGATCTTGCCCGCAGTTGGTGGGCGGCTCAAGCCGTTGGATTAGCAGCACCCATTACTTGGGCGGTGTTCAGAGAGAGATTTCAGACCAAGTATTTTGATGCTGTAGCTCGGTACGATCTACAGACGAGGTTCACCAATCTGAAGTAGATGGGCAGAACGGTCGATGGATATGCGACCGAGTTTTCGAAACACAGTCGGTTCGCTCCCACCTTGGTGGCAACCGAGTATGATAGAGCCCAACGATTTCAGCAAGGGCTTCACCTGGAGATTCTATTGGCAGTTGAGCAGTTTGAGCATCAGACTTTTGATGCAGTCTTGAGAGCAGCTAGGAGGCATGAGTATACCTCCCAGTGGATTGTGGATAGGGCCGGAGGTCGGAAGAGATCCCACGGCCAGATGAATCAGTCTTCAGCTCCAGCCCCGGCAGCCAGGGCTTTGACTATTGGAGCTCCGAGGCAAGCGGCCTCAGTAACGTCGGTTCAGCATTCAACCCCGACGTACCCTCAGCAGCAGCAGAAGCAGAAACAGACTTTCGCAGTGGGATGTTCTCAGTGTGGAAAGCCAGGCCATGTAGTGCCAGAGTGCCGCAGGGCACAGGGATTGTGTCTGGCTTGTGGAGCAGCAGACCATAGAGTTGGATCCTGCCCGAATAGGGGTGGTTCATCATCGTCCAACCTTTCTAGCACTTCGGTGAGAGGACCAGCTCCGGTCCAGCCGCAGCAGTATCCATTGCCGAGGCCCTTGCCGCCTCAGTCCCAGGCGTTCCAGCAGTAGAACCCCCAGCAGCATGTTCAAGCCCATGCCTTGAGTCAGAATAGGCAGCGAGGATTTCAGCAGAGGGGACCAGCACCCCGAGGGCATGGTCAGGCTATGGTGATGATCGCAGAGGAAGGATTGGCACCAGGAGAGGTAGTTGTGGGTACTATTCTCGTCAACTCCTTTCCAGCTTCAGCTTTATTTGATTCTGGTGCATCACATTCTTTTATGTCTGTACGATTCGCGACACGGATAGGATTGGAGCCCGAGTCATTATCAGTAAGGCTCAATATACTTACTGGTAACGGACTTGTGGGGGTCGATAGGGTGTTTTCCTCGTGTCGGATCGTAGTTAGCGGTAAGGAATTTCTCGCTAGATTGATAGAATTCCCAATGGCCGATTATAATGTGGTCCTATGGATGGATTGGTTGAGGAACCAGTATGCTAGAATAGACTGCCATAATGGTAGGGTTGTTTTTAGCATTCCCAGAGAGCCAGAGTTTTCATTTTCCAGAGGCGCAGTTGAGCCTTCTCCTCCAGTGTTGCGGATGGCGATAGCAGCAGTACAATTGTCCCGAATAGTCGAAGAGTTTTCAGATGTTTTTCCAGAAGAGCTTCCAGGTATGCCGCCAGAGCGGGAGATCGAGTTCACCATCGACTTGATTTCTGGGATAGCCCCAGTGTGAGAGAGAGTCTACAGAATGGTGCCATCAGAGTTGGAGATATTGTACAAGATGATTGAAGAACTTCGAGCCAAGGGATTCATTCGTGCTAGTAGATCGCCTTGGAGAACCCCGATGCTTCTTGTGAAAAAGAAGGATGGTACGTCTAGGTTATGTGTTGACTATCGTACCTTGAACTCAGTGACAATCAAGAACAGATACCCTCTCATGAGGATAGATGACTTGTTTGATCAACTCAAAGGGGCAGCAGTATTTTCGAAGATCAACTTGCGCTCGGGATACCACCAGATCAGAGTCAGAGAGCAGGACATTCCGAAGACAGCTTTTAGATCGAGATATGGAAATTGGGAGTTCCTTGTTATGCCCTTTGGAACAACCAATGCGCCGGCGGTATTCATGGATCTCATGAATCGCATCTTCATGCCTTACTTGGATCAGTTTGTGATTGTGTTCTTGGATGACATCCTGGTCTACAGCAGGAGCAAGGCGGAGCATGAGCAGCATCTCAGTGTGGTTCTTCAGATTCTCAGGGAGCACCAGTTGTATGCCAAGTTCAGTAAATGCGAGTTCTGGCTCGATCGTATTTTGTACTTGGGTCATATCATCACCAGAGGAGGAGTAGAAGTGGATCCCCAGAAGATTGTGGCTATTGAGTCATGGCCAGTGCCCAGCACCATTACAGAAGTTCACAGTTTTCTTGGATTGGCCGGCTACTACCGGCAGTTTGTTTCAGATTTTGCTCGGATTTTAGTGCCATTGACCCAATTGACCCGCAAGGATGTGCAGTTTGCTTGGACAGCAGAGTGCCAGGATTCATTTGAGAAGTTGAAGCGAGGCTTGATGACGGCTCCCATTCTCGTGCTTCCAGATGGAACCGAATGATTCTCCGTATATTGTGATGCTTCGGGCAGAGGTTTAGGATGTGTTCTGATGCAGCATGGGAAGGTAATAGCTTATGCATCACGACAACTTCATGATCATAAGAGAAATTACCCAACCTATAACTTAGAACTGGCAGCATTAGTGTTTGCACTTAAGTTGTGGAGGCACTACTTATACGGAGATAGGGTGGAGATTTTCACCGACCATAAGAGCCTGAAGTATGTTTTCACCCAGAAGGATCTTAACATGCGTCAGAGGAGGTGGCTGGAGCTTCTTGTGGATTATGATGTCAACCTGCAGTATCATCCCGGGAAGGCCAATGTCGTTACAGATGCATTGAGCAGGAGAGCCGGAGTTTATTTCCTAACAGCACAATCGGAGCTGTTAGCGGATCTTCAGAGGATGGGTATTGAAGTTGTTCTCCCTTCCAGTGTAGCATTGATGGCCAGCATACAAGTTCAGTCCACTATAGTCGAGAGGATCCGGGTGGCACAGTAGCAGATTCCAAGCTTCAGCGACTCAGGGCAGAGTGTGAGGCAGGGAGAAGACCAGAGTTGTGTATTCATGAGGATGGTACACTTAGGCATGGTAAGCGTCTTTGTGTATCCAGTGGAGATATCAGACAGAAAATCATGGCAGAGGCTCACAGTTCTCAATATTCTATTCATCCGGGCGGTACAAAGATGTATCGTGATATCCATCAGCATTTCTGGTAGAATGGCATGAAGAGGGAGATAGCCCAGTTTGTCTCTCGTTGTTTAGTCTGCCAACAAGTTAAGGCTGAACATCAGAGGCCTACTGGACTTCTTCAGCTCTTGCCGATTCCAGAATGGAAGTGGGAACATGTGACCATGGATTTTGTGACTGGATTACCTAGGTCCCCAGCTGGTCGAGATGCTATTTGGGTTACAGTTGACTGGCCCACGAAGGTAGCTCACTTCCTTCCGTTCAAAGTTGGTCAGTCGACAGCTCAGTTAGCGGAGATGTACCTCAGGCAGATTGTCAGGTTACACGGAGTGCCAGTCAGTATCACCTCGGACCGAGATTCAAGATTCACGTCGCACTTTTGACGTAGCCTGCAGGAGAGTTTGGGAACTCGTCTCCAGTTCAGTTCAGCATATCATCCGCAGACAGATGGTCAGTCGGAGCGTACAATCCAGACTCTTAAAGACATGTTGCGGTCCTGTACACTTGACTTTGGTGGTTTGTGGGAAGATCACCTGCACCTAGTGGAGTCCTCGTACAACAACAGTTTCCAGACCAGTATCCAGATGGCACCGTTCGAGGCACTGTATGGTAGGAAGTGCAGATCTCCGTTAGCCTGGGATGATGTCGGAGAGAGGCAGATGCTCGGTCCAGAAATGATTGCCCAGACAGTTGAAGTAGTCAGAAAAGTCACGGATCATCTTCGAGTTGCCCAAGATCGCCAGCGCCATTGGGCCGATTCTCATCGGCGTCCTCTCGAGTTTTCTGTCGGTGACCATGTATTCCTGAGGATTTTGCCTAACCTTGGCGTCATTCATTTCGGCGTACAGCGAAAGCTTAGTCCTAGGTATATAGGGCCATTTGACATTCTGGAGCAAGTAGGAGATGTATCCTATCGTCTCGCTCTTCCGCCGTCGCTAAGCGAGGTGCATAACGTATTCCATGTATCCCAATTACGACGGTATATCCCGGACCCGAGCCACATCCTAGATCATTTGGAATTGGTTGTTGGTACCAACCTTTCGTATGAGGGGAGGCCCGTGTCTATATTGGACCGGAGAGAGAAGACACTCAAGAACAAGACTATCAAGTTAGTCCGAGTTGCTTGGGATCATCACTCTTTGGGTGAGTCAACGTGGGAGCGTGAGGATGATATCCGATCGTGATATCCCGACTTGTTTGACTCGTGAGGTATAATGTCTTCCTTATGCCTCATGCCTTCGATTCCTTACTTGAATGAGTGATTGCCTGCCTGGTTATAGCTTGCTTGTGATTAATGTAGCTTGTCCTCGTCCCTCTAGCCTCTTAATTAAATTCCGAGAACGGAATTCTTTTAAGGTGGGTAGAGTTGTAATGCCTGTTGTTCATATTATGTATTTTGGAATACATGTACGTATTTTTATTTTATCTTGTATTGCATGATTCCTTGCTTAGTTTTCTTCTTGGCTTGGTTATTCCTTGGGTTGGTTCGGCTTGGCTCGATTTTCTTTGGTTTATTATGAACCAAGGGTGAACCCCCTACCTACCACCACCACTACCATTTATTAACCCCACTTCCTTCTCTCTCTTCATTACTCTTCTTTTTTCCTCCATTACTACTTCACCTACCAGAGAGAGAGAGGTCTAGGTAAGTGCAACTTGCTTCATGGAGGAACTCTAATTTTATTGCTTCAATTTCTTCCTTATAGTATTTTAACTTACTTTAATACTTGGCATTTCCACTTTCCATGGCTAGATTCTTGTAGATCTAAGTTTACTTTATTTTTAGAATTCTTGGGTTTTGATCTACTTAATCTTGTTATTTCTAAGCTTTAATGGTTCCATGTTGTAGAGAATTTCGTTCTACCCCATTTTGACCTATGGAAGTTCGGATTTGGGCTCCGGATGATGGAGTTATGGAGCTTGAGAACTTGGCTCTTTTGGTGTTCTTCTTCTCGAAAATATTGGAGAAGAAGCACAGCCCTGAGCCGCATGGCAGCACTTGACCGCATTAACATTCATACGGCAAGTCTTTTTCCAGCCGCAAGGCGCATTACACTTCCAATCGTGTGACAAGTTCATGCGGCAAGTATTCCTTCCAACCGCATGTAGTTCTTCTTACTTAACCGCATGACCGAGCTTCCCATTCTAGCCGCATGAGAAGTTCATTCCCAGCTGCATAAAATTCCTTTATCCCCTGGCCGCATAGGACTCGACTCGGTTCAGCCGCATAGCCCTTTGCTCTGCGGGCCGCATGAACCCGAGTCCGTTCCAGCCGCATAAGAGCCCTACTTCCTAGCCGCATGGAATGTTCTGGCTGAGCAGCATACGCTCCTCCCTTACCGCTGGCCGCATATGACTGATACCCTTCAACCGCATAAGCCTTTTCTTTTTAGCCGCATGCGTCTGACCCTATTCAGCCGCATGGACTGTTCTCTTCCCAGCCGTATGAGATCATTCCTGGCCGCATATGCCTGAGCCGCATGGCTCTCCTATAGCTTCGTTTACTGTTGTTTTATTATTATTTTGCCCATGTCTTGTAATCCCCTTGTGTAACTTGAGTTCCTGTGGCGTACACCTTTACCTTTATTGTATATGTTTACGCCCATTTTATATCCTTACGCCTTTTGTCCTGAACTTGATAAATCACGATTTGATTGACATGATTGAAATGACAATTGTATATGACATGGTGTGACAAGGAACTAGCATGACTTGATAGTGGCCCGTCGTGGCGCACTCTTGACCAGTAAACTTGACATGATAACCTGACATGATATATCTTGATAAGCTGTTACGACGGCTACCTGACATGACATGACCTGTATAATTAACCCGGACACCGTGGGCGATTGTGCTTGTACAAATAATCCAGTCATGTCTTGCATCATGTCTAGGAGGGGATTCCTGAGTACCACGGTCAGGAGTACCTACTGAAATGGACTAAGGCTAATAACTAGATTAATACATTAGTCATAAAAAGATCTCCCAGCCACAGGTAATCCCGTTACCTGGGCGCACCTGGGATCTGTAGCCTGCCGTCGAGTAAGGCACATTTCCAGCACACTGTCATGTGTTGCACTCTTCAAGCTACCTAAGGGTACATACGTTTCCTGGACGATGTACCCACCTGAATTCAACCCCTAATTTTTGACCTGGGTAACCTGGATGGTCTCCAGGGCTTGTGGCTGTGGAATAATCTTACTGCATCTTGCTAGTAACTAGGCCTGTGATAACCCTAGTTAGTTAAAGTATCAAGCCGTACTCATTGCTTGGCCGTGATTTATTGAATGAGGAATAATCTGTCTAGTCGTGATCCTGTATAAATTGTTACATGCTCTGACTTCTTATATTATCTTGCTGATAAATGGTAGAAACCAAGTTCGGTTCAGACGAAGGGTACAATCCCGATCCTTGTTTGGTTTAAGGATTGTAACCTGGTTATCTTATCTTACCGTATATCCCTGTGATGTTATATTTTCTCCAGTTTTACTATATATTATTGTCTTCTATGCTAATTGCTAGTTTTAGCTCCTAAGTGAAGCTTCCCTTGTGGCACTTGCTCTTTCTGGGATCTGACCCAGCTGGTTTTGTATGGCCAGATTTCGGAGCAGCTCCAGAGGATCCACCTGTCTTCCAGCCAGATGGTGACCACCAGGCGTAACCCTGGCAACGAGTGGATTTCTTTTTGTTCTCCCACTTTATTATAAAAATTACTCTTTTTGAGACGTTTAGCCGGCGAGCACATGTTAGCTCGTATTGCACCTTCATTTACTGTCTGCCTACGGGCTGTAACATGATTGACAAATCCTAGGGTTGATCATGTATTGACTAAAACTCTTGCTAGTCCTGACATTTTGTACGACTAGCTTCATGATCATCCAATATGTAATGTATGGGATGCCTTACTATTGTATATTGATGCTCTAATATCTTGTGACTGTTACTACTTGCTTGTGATTGAGACAATAGGTTTGTTCTTGACCATAGGAGACTGATGGATTGTAGTTAAACCCTCATATATCTAGACAGCCATGACCGTATAGTGACGTGGATTCCATTTTATTATACATAGCTGGCTATGTCTGCCCCCGCTCTCCAGTATTCTGGTTCTGGGGCGTGACAAGCTATACCTCTAGCTGAGGTTAAGACAAACAACGTCATCAACTTGATCAAGCATAATGTGATTTATAGATTCGGTGTTCCTCGGCGAATCATTTACGATAATGGGCCACAATTCATCAGTCAGAAATTCACTCGATTCTGCGATGACAACAGGATCAATAATATTTCTTCTACAGCTTACAACCCTGCATCTAACGGGTTGGCAGAAGCATTTAACAAGACCATCATCAAAATCCTCAAGAAGTTTGTTTCTACCAACAAACGAAACTGGAGTGAGAAGCTTGGAGAATGTTTGTGGGCTTACCGTACTACTATATGTACTCCTACAAGCTGCACACCTTTCACTTTGGTATACGGATGTGAGGCCGTCTTACCATTGGAAATCCAGATCCCTTCCCTAAGAATTGCCATTGCCAATGAACTCACAACCGAAAACAATGATCGCCTAAGACTTCAGGAGCTTGAAGCGCTTGACGAGAAACGGCTCCTAGCTCAACAACATATTGAGTTATACCAAGCTCGTCTATCAAAAGCTTTCAACCGTAAAGTCAAAGTCTGAACATTTCAAAAAGGAGAACTAGTTCTAATCGTCATATGTCCTATGACTATGACGCACATGATCAAAGGCAAATTCGAAGCGAAGTGGGAAGGACCTTATGTTGTAAGCAAAATTTTCTGTAATGGAGCTTATCAATTGACTGGAATTGATTATCGATTTGTCAAGATGCCCATTAATGGCAAATTTCTCAAGAAATATTATGTTTGAAGACCAAGAAGAAATATCAACACAGAGATTTAGAATGTAAATAAAATTTCTTTTTATTTGCACAAATTTAGACAGAAGGAAATACATAAAATTAACGAGGACCGGAACCCACTTGATTGAAAATATATTTCGCAAGAAGCTCGAAGACGTTATTGCCCGATGATACCAGCAGTTCGCAGGCAGCCTTCCTTAGAGCTTCTTCCTCGGCATACTCCCAGGCTCCACCAGCTTGGTGAGAATGTCATGCTTCTGTCCAGGGATAACCGAGCTTTCTCCGACTTCTGGCCGAGTAGGTAGCAGAGGCTCATCGAAAGGAGTGTCGAGGGCGGCTTTGATCTTCGAGATGACTTCTGTCTCCGTAGGCAAATCTTCTGAAGACATTTGCAGATAAGAGAAAAGGAGTGAATGATGCTCTCAAAAAAGTTCCACACTATTTATAGACGGAAAAGCCAAACATTATGTCTCGAGAACCAAAGCGACCTTTCCTTGAAAAGGCATGCTTATTCATCAGTCTCTTCATCTCTACATCATTGCGGGAATAGGCCTACATTTATTATCATTTATTTACCTTTTCGTAAATAAAGCTATAGATAATAAAAACTCAAAATCCCCATGGAGTCTATCCAAATCATCAATTCCGTCTTTTGAGACCCAGCTATTTTAAAAGATGTCTTTTTTTTATGATAAATCAAGATATTGTCTTTTTAGACACGATCTTCTGTCTTTAAGTCCCAGCGGACTTGAAGATCATTTATAGAAAAATGAGTTCACGTCCACATTACATATGGATTCTATTTTCTATATCATCACATCAAATCAAATCATAAGGAAGAGAAAATTATTCTTTATTCCTTCTTTAAAAACATAGATACATCTTAATGGAAATCTATTACATCTCGAATTTTTATTCTAAATTTAACAACTGAATGTCTATTACATCTTTGGATCTTCTTGTTGGTGCCAGTTCCTTGTCATCTCGACCTGAAGCAGCGAGCAAGGCAACGGAATCAACTCTCGTCTTCTCTCTCAGAAAGACGAGAGGAGAACCCCAAGAGTACAGCAGCTCAAAGACAAGCTGCTGTCAATACAACTGGTGGAGAAGAGACTACCCTTCATGAGAAGTAGGAATGAGATCACCCTCGTGATACGATTCCTAATTCTGTCTCTCCACCGTCCAACTCTCATGTATAAAGGTCATTCCTACCATCTTGAGGAAGCCCTTTTAAGCATGAAGAGTTCTGAGCTCCCTGATGTGTGTGTCAAAGGTGGTTCAACTTCATAACATCCAAGATCACCGATGCCAGTTCTGGGAATTTTTGTCAGTTGGTCTCCTGCAAGCATCAGAAAGAAGAAGATAATATAGTAAACGTTCCTTTCTTATGGCAATTATTCATGTACAATTGAAGCTGGAACATTATGTACGTCTATAGGCATATATTTTGGAAAGAATAAAGCATGAAAGCACGAAAAGTGCCACATGTCGTTCAGAAATTTGTGTTATCAGAACCAAAAAAAGATAACGTGTCAAGACAGTTACACAACAAAACTCAAAAGCGCCAGGATTTAATAAAGTCTAATTTTTTATTTCATAATAGAAAAGAGGACAGACACTACAAACATAGGCGCTATAGGCCATTATGTAAAATGACTCTTTTCCATCACATCACTTCTTCTTTCCGTCCTCAGTCTGATGCAAGGCAGCGCTCAGTTCCTCCATGTTATGGATTCCCGAACGATGCATCAAACGAAGGAATTCTTCCCTACGTTCTAAGGCGCCACGCTCTTCGGAAGAGGACGATGGCCCACCTCTGGAATGAGCGAAGACTGTTGGGGTCAGGCCAAAACAGTCAAGGAAGTTCTTCGCCCTCAAGGACTGGTCAGCCTCTAGCAAAAACATTGCAGGCGCGGAGTGTAACTTCTCCTTAGAAGCTTTGCCGTTGTCACTGCTATTCTTCCGCTTCTTCATGTTAGATGCCATGAGAATGAATGAAGATGAAGGTGGAACTTCATGTTCTTATATATACAGTGGAGATCGGCCCCCGCCAACACTTCGTATTCCCCATAAATGGGCACGTATCACTTAACGAGGGAGAAAGAAAAAAAAAAGACGTTTCAGAAAAGAACGTCCCATAAAGAAGTTCATCGTTGGGAATGAACCAAGTATTTAATGCTCTACTTAGTCAGGTTGCACGACACTAACCTTGCGCCACACTCAACATACGCAGCCATCAAGTTACGCAGCCATCGGGCTGCACCATATCTTGTCGTGCAATACGTCAAAGTTTGGCCCAAAAGACAGCACAAATGCTGCACAACACGAGTCAACAGCAACCAAACCCTAATAAGGGAGGCTCCAGTTATGGAGTATGCCCAACTCTAAAAAGAGCGAGGGCACATTGTCAGAATCAAGCCAAACCCTAAATAGGGTGGCCGATGATTAGTAGGGTGGTCGACAATCAGGTGTATAGTCGAACGCTTACCTTTCATGGCCAGGTTGGCCGTCTCTTGGTGTGAGAAAGGTGGAACTCGTGTGGATGACTCGGCCACAGTCTTACCCTTCTCAGCAGCAGAGCGTTTGGGTGCCATGGCTGTCGATCGAAGTTCTCAAAGATCGAAAAAAAGAAGAAGAAGAAGATAGGGTTTCTTTCGAGTTATCCTAAATGATGTGAAGAATGAAAGACTCAAAGTGTACAGCTATTTATAGCCCAAAACGGTTACGCAATCTATGCTGAAGAAGCGGACTCGAGTTGACTGGTGCAACTCGAATAGTTCTCTGGCGCAATCCAAACAAAACTAGCATAATTCAAAGTATTTCAAAATATTGAAGTACTTTCAAGTTTTAAAAACTTTGAAGGGGGTCTTGTAGAGCCTAAAAATTAAGATGTGCCACCCATTAAAGTGTTTGACCATCAGATGGCGCCAAAATATTGTATTATACCAAATAAACAAGTTGTGCATCATCGGGCTACGCCAGCGTCAGGTTGCGCAGAAGTCAGGTTACACGAGAGCCACATGGCGCACTTCTTCGAGAAGCTGTAATGGCATCATCATTATCTGACAAATGACAGCATGGAGATTAAGGAAAATCCATTCGAATCCCGCACAACGCGACACTCCAGAAAATTTTGTCAGCAAGTAATTAATGCTGACAGCTGGTTCGCGTAATTCGCTATATGGCACGAGGATTAATCAGTACAGCACAGAGGACCTAGTCAAAGGCGACAATCGTTGAGTTGTGCCTATGTGCAGCCTGACAAATTGGCGCTACTTGATCAACTCTTATTTTAAAATAGGGTGATGTGGCGTACAAGCCATCAACTTTACAGAGCGTGTCCACTACACTGCCTATGACCACGCGCATCTCAGTCAAACGATGCCACGCGTCTATAGCAGTTGGTACAAACTGCTTGTGCAGGTTGTTACATTGCGCCCACATGCAACCTGATGAAGCACGCGCAAGGTGATCAAATGGTGTTCAGGACAGAGTAACGTGGCACACAAGCCACTAACTTTGTAGAACGTACCCACTATACTGCTTACGACCATGCGCATCTTAATCAAATGATTCCACGCATCCACAATATTTAGTGCAACCGTTTGCGCAACTGAACAAGAAGCGTGCAACCTGAAGCACGCGCAACTCAGATTAACTGCTAAACAGTTATTTCAAGAACTCTATAAATAGAGTTTCAAATCAATCTCAAAGCATCAAGAATGATCATAATTTCCTGCTAAAGTGCTGTTGCATCCTCCAGAGGCTCGTGTCTTCGATATCACATCATCCAAGGGATAAAGTGATCGTCTTCTGATCAGATTTCTATAGTTGTACTTCCCCAGAAATCAATTATACTCCTATACTCTTTTCTTAGTTTATAATAAAACTTTTGTTCTTTGCAAACACTGTCGATCTGTTGCCGTACCTGAACTCCGTGCCAATGTCGTCGTCCTTGTACCTTGACTCCGCGAGCGCCCATCGCCGGAGCTCTGGTGAGCTCTCCACCCGATTCTCCTTCATATAGGTCATTTTCCCCAATCGTACTCTTTCTTTCTTTTTTTCCTTTTTGTTTTTTTGTTTGTTTTTTTTATTCTGCTTTTCTATAGAGTGAGGAGCCAGTGAGTCGGCCAGGCTCGACAGGCCATGGGTTGTCCTTTGCCTATATTCAACAATATTTTGGGCCAATGGTTGTGGGCTAATTTTCTTTTTAAAAAAAACTTATGAATTTAAGTAAAAATAGAAAGAAAATAGATCTTTCGGCTGAGACCCATTGGCCTGGGCCTATCCCACGGCGTCCAGCAGGCTGGGTTGGAGGGAACTTATTTTTGTATTTTATAAAATACATATAAGTGTTATACTATTAAACTATGTACAATATTTTATATGTATATATACTTTATATTAACTATTATTATTATTAGTTTTATTATGGTTGATATTTGTTATTAATATTTCTTAATTAAATTTGCAGCAAAATATAATATTTGGCTTGGGCCTTACATATATTTTCACTTGGATTTTGATATCTTAAAATATTTTTATAATATTTTTCTATCTAGTTAAATTATAGTTTTGACTTAAATATGATTTCTCTATAGTTTCCAAAATAATTGGATTAATAGTTTCCAAATATCAAAACTATTTTATAAAAATAGTTACATATATATATATAAATATATATAATATATATATATATATATATATATATATATATATATAAAATATATATATATATATATATATATATATATATATATATATATATATATATATATATATATATATATATATATATATATATATATATATATATTTATATATATATTATATATATATATATATATATATATATATATATAAATGAATTTATATAAATATTATATATATATATATATATATAATATATATATATATATATATATATATATATATATATATATATATATATATAATATATATATATATATATATATATAATATATATATATATATATATATATATATATATATATATATATATATATATATAATATATATATATATATATATATATATTATATTTATATAAATTCATTTATATATAATATATATATATATATTTTATATATATATATATATTCTCTTATTAAGGATTTCCTTTTAAACGAATTTCTCTTTGATTTCCATCTTGATCGTGCTAGTCGTACAATCGTAATTCGGGCAAATTTTGACTTCTTCAAATCGATCCTAGGCAAATCAGACTATCCCGGACCCAATGGCATGGTATGTTCCATCGTTAGAGGTCATCTTGCATAGTTATAACATCCGCGACTATTCTGTGCCAACGTGATCAAGTTAAGTCAACTGCAACATAAATTTAGGCAGTACACTATTGCTTTATGTTCTTATTATATTATAATGCTATATTTTATTATGTTTTATTGAGTATCCTGCTGAGACACGATTGTAACACGATAGGCTTGATTGTATTATTGCTCGTTTATTGATTGTTTAGTGAGTCGGGAGGAAAAATGCTCAGTAGACGTGTGAACAAAGTCCAATGATTATTAGTGTGGATAGCTAAGTTAGACATCTCATATATGGGTTAGCCGTACCTTTTATTGTGGATAGCCATCTATTATGTTTCATATTAACCCAAGCCATTCACATGTGAAAAAGTATTTCAAACATACTGTCTGTTTACTTGTACATATTCATGGCTAGTTGTCTCGTTCATACATGTTCTTGCTAATAGTTTTTTGGACATATTTATCATTTCCAGTTCATATACCTGTTTATTTATTTTCTATTGTATCTCTACTGTCTAGCTTATTTTGTATTAAATTACATTATTACAATAGGGTTGTACTTTGCTTCTTTCCTGGCTGAATCATTGCAAGTGACTTGGCATGCTTCCTACTTTAGCGCTATGGGCCATATGGGAGAGATAGAAATCTTAGAGGCTGACCTTAGATTCTAGATAGATTAGTTAGCTTCTTTTATTTTAATGTTCAATAGATTTATTCCCAAAAATTATTTATGTTGTATTATTGGATTTGTAAATAAAATAGTTATTCTAAATGAGCAATTAGATGTGATTTTTTTGTATTTGAGTTTGATATTGAGACCTAGACAATGTACTATCAGCGATGTTGTGGCGTAGGATAGACTTGGCTACGTACTCGTATTCCGAAAAGCGGGTTCGGGTCGTTATACCTTTATAAACAGAAGATATCATCTTTTGGAAGGAGAACTTCTGCATGTCCAGCAAATTTTTGATGTCTCGGGACTGATCTAGCCAATCTTAGGGTACTGAACTTCCCAAGCATGAGCACCTGAAAAGTTTATCCACAATGTGAGTGAGTATATTGCCATGTATTGGCGAGCAGAACCAGTACACTTGCCTAAACCAATACTAAGTAGTCTTGTGAGCAAACATTTATTAAGAGTGATTTTTCTATTTGGGGCCTAGCATCAGTTTACAGTTCATGAGCAGTAACATTGTGAAGCATATAAACATGTTATAGCATTGTTCATGTAAATGCATCATTGTAGCAGCAATGACATTATCATATTAAACATTTTATAGCAATTCTAATGGAAAGTCCACATCGTAGCATCATTGGTGTTAACATGTTAAGCAGTAGAGTTGAATTTAACATGTATGATAACATATCACATTTAAGTAATTCCTTACAGATAGCCGACTCCCTCGTACCTACATTAAATACAGGTTATATGATATACTATCTGCCTACGCAAAACATTCATTAGCATGCATCCTGACTACATGATCACTAGTATTATTTCATCATTTAGGACTTTGTCACATAGGACTTCAAAGGGTATACGACACGCCATTCAATAGGTTGCAAGTTTGAATGAATGTTCCGATACCTCGTGCCACCAAAGCACGCTACTTTTTCTCCTAGGCTGACTTGGTCCCAGTACCCCAGGTACCGTTCAAAAAAATAATTCATTGTGAATAAGTTGTCCATGACCATGTGAATGCGTGTTCGACTCGATCACGAACAAAATCGCATGGTAAAATATTTAAAGTAAATAATGGCAAATGTTCATCATCTCATCTCATTCAAGCCTTATTCAACGACTCATTATTTTCATCGTTACCATCATTCCACTTGGTGATCTCATCAATCCCAACCTCAGTATTCCACATCGCATTAATTCATTCATTTGTAACATTATCACATCATTCAGTTCTCAAAGGGACATGCAGCATTTCATTCATTTCATAGGGCACATTTTATTGCATATAAGAGAACGGACAGTATTTCAAATCTTCGCAATAGTTATATAAAGTGTATATAATTCAAGTGTTTCATTCATTTCAGTAGCATTAACACATGAGCAGTATTATCAATTCATTTCCAGGCATCAGCTCATATTAGTAGTTTAATGTTCCAGTAATTATCATTCAGCAACATTTAATAAGAGCATCTCAATTATTCAGTAACTAAAGCATGGGACATTTAGGGACATATAGCAACAAAATACTCTATTTTGTTAATCATGGATGAATAGGAGAGAAGGGACAGTTCCACAAACTTGCACAAATGATCTTCCTGCACCGATCGCATATATGCTCAACGGGTCCTTCCAGAAATTTGATTTGACACAAAGCACGATATTCCCCACTGACATATCCCCACCAGCGAGCCATACCCATAACTCTTCCCATCCGGCCAACTAAAAAGATTGCATCAATCTCAAATCTCTTGATTTCTAACATAAGTATGGTCTAACATTCTGATCGAATCTAACAAGCCAACCAAATGCTTCGTGCAAAGTGGTGCATTACAATGCTACCAAGAGATCTCAACAACGAGATAAGTGAAGTCCATCTAGATTAGTACTAGACGATCTCCATACATTTATGGACCATGATCAAACGTTGTGTTAAAGTATTCTTCCATTGTAAATCGAATAAGAAGAACCTGTTTTCATGAAGAACACTTTGACTTTGCATCATGGCCTCTACGCCCTTCGAACATAAGCAGCAAAGGTATAAGACACCAGACGAGGGTTTACAACATAAAGGACAAGCTTCCTCTGCCATGCATCCATAGTTGCGATCACTTCTTCAGCCGAGATCAGTGCAAACCGAATCTCTTTGCCCATGGTCGGTTCTGCCAAACGAAGATAGGAGTTCTCTTCCATATGCTAGCACAACGATACCCATCTATTAGGTATGATTATAACAAAACTTTAATCTCCAATATTTATAGAAGGAGCTCTTTTCTTCCTCTATTGTTGGGTAGACGACTCTCCTTCTCGATGTAGATGCTGAGATCCCAACGGATCACTGACTGGAGCAGTGGCCATTGATGACTTCTGTAGAATGAGGTTCCCAACGCGAGATCGAGATGCCCAACATAACATTTTTCAGCCTAGGCTTAGGAAGCCTGCACCCTAACCCCAGCCTCGTCCCTTTCGAAAGCTCCATTATCTGTATGGAGGAAAACTGTCTCTGCTGACACAATATTCAAACATTATTTTCTCTTATCTTGCTGATTAAGTAATATGGTACAACTGCGCCCCTCTATATTTCTTTGAAAACCTTAACAAGGGTGGGTAGGTGGAGAGCTGCCGATGGTCGAAGACCCCACGAGACCACATCACCTTAATTAAAGAGATTACAGAAACCATAACCGTCCCTATATATATATATATATATATATATATATATATATATATATATATATATATATAGCCTAATGGCTAAGTCCATTGCCACGTTGGGGTTGGTCATGGGATCGAACCCCAATGGGTCGGCTGGGTGGAGAGAGTATAATTAATTTAAATAATCTAACGTATGTAATAATTTAACGTAATAATTCAAATTATAAAGAGAATAAGAGAATGTTGAGAGGTTAATTATTTTTAACCCATTCATGCTAAGATCATATCGAGTTTCAAAAAATAAAAAAAATACAATAAATTTAATAAGTTAAACTTATGTTTGTGTGAATATAATAAATTTCATGATAGATACAATGTATAGTCACAAAAATAAAATGCATAAAAATGATGAAAATCGTGTAATATAGATGATAGATTACATACTGTACTATAGTTAGACAAAAATGAAGAACTAAATATGACAACATATATTTTCTTCTTCAATTAACATAAAATAAATTTATATTTATTTTATTCAAAAAAATCCCTCCACCATTCAGTCAGATATATAACATATGTTTTCTTATTTATTATTATAAATGAGATATATATTATTTTTATTCAAGAAATCCACTCTGCTATACAATCAGATACATGTTAAACTTAACATACAGATACATGCATAATAATTTCATATGATAGCATTAATTTCAAGAAATAATATGTGTGTGAGAGAGAGAGAGAAAGTAGTACTACCCCTTATTTTTTCCAGTTTGGTTCAGTGCTAGACTACCAAATTGATGTAGCCATCTAACATAACCTCCAAAACCACAATTGTAACTGTAAAATCACCACCATCTAAAAAAGGATATAGAAAGAGAGATGAAGAAAGAAGATTTACTTACATGGGGATGATTCTTGCGCCAAGCTTTCCTCTCCTCCATGATCCGACCACGTGCTATGCCTCCAGACATTTTTTTTAATTTTTCCTTCTATATGAAAATTGGTCTAGAGTTGGTATGCTAGCCGCAAAGTATACATAGATGAGAAATAGATATCGGTAATAATGGAGTTTTGGTTAAGAGAGATATGAAAATAGTGAAATTTTTATTCTTTTAATAAAAAAGAAGTTTGCAGAAAGAGAAAGAGAAACCGAATGCATCGTGATAGAGAGGAGGAGGAGGAGGTTACAAACCGTTTCCCATTTGAAGTAAATTGTAACTTAGTAGGATGTAAATGACTTTGTTACCCTAACATAGATATAATTTCATCTAAGAATCTATATAATCCAAATACCTATACTAAAAGTGAATTTTAGAATATTTACTTTTTTTAGGTGTCCTTTCTCCAAGCCAACCAACCGTGGCTATATAAGCCACCCAGCCGCCTGAGGGGACATTCGAACCCAACGCATGTGCTTGAGCGTCCCCCCGCACTTTCACTAAGCTAGTGCCTTAGGGACATATATATATATATATATATATATATATATATATATATATATATATATATATATATATATATAATTAAAAAAAATTATTTTGATGTGTCTTTTCTCTTGGTCGACATGTAATGCCAAGGAGGAGATTCCTAGTGGTAGCAACGGGGGGCCCAGCACTGAAGGCGCAGGTTCGAATTTTCCCTTGGCATTTGCCAAGCCGAAGGAAAAGGTTACCTAAAAAAATATAATACATTATTATATATGTGGGTGTGTGTGTTGGAGTCCAATCTGGATTTGGATGTCCATAATTGATGTTGTGTTATTTTATATATAACATGATTATTATTTTAGGAATAGTATTAGAGAATCCTATTATGATCTAAAGCAGGATACTGATAGAATATTTTAGGTATAATAGGATTCTAGTTTTATTCCTATTTAGGAATCCTATTGTGGTCTAGAATATAATTTTCTCATCATATATACATGGGTTAAGGGTGGAGGCACAAAGTTAAATTTGAGGTGCTAGTCCACATGAGATATAAGAGAAAGTCCGCACTTTGCTTTTAGGACTTCGCCATACAAGACAGAAGAAAGAAGATATCTAATTGTGGACTCGTCAACTTCGGTTAGGAAAATTGCTACGGGTTGGTGAGTGATTTTATTGTAATCTTTGTATTTTTTTGAGTATTGTGAGGGTGTTGAACCTATAGGGAAAAGGGTTCAACATTATGCTTGGTGTCCGCTAGACGAGGGTTGGTTATTTCATGTAGGTTGGCCTATGTTTTTACTGCAGCAACATCTCAGACTCGGTATTGGAGCGCAAGATAACGGTCTGATTCCCAACATCTGGTATCAAGGCGAGGTTCATTCGTTCTGGTCTGACACCAACATATGGTATCAGAGATTTTAGGGTTCTGATAACTATGTCTACGAAGAAGATGAACCCTCGTATGATTGCCCTCACAGGAAGAAAATGGACGATCTGAAAGCCCAGGAAGGATGATCTACTCTGGTGCAAGGATTTGTATCGTCAATTGGTGGGCGACTGTCACTCCCATTTCCCGTTATACGTATTTTTCAGGATACGTATACGGATTTTTGACAATTGTCAGGTGGCCCGTGTTTTGACTTATCTTGCTTAGCTTAGCCTTGGTTTAATCTTGACTTGATTTGGTTCACCTTGGTTCAACATGACTTGGCTTGGTCTTGGCACTCTTGACTTTGTCTTGGTTTATCTTGGATCATCTTGGTATATTTTGGTTCATCTTGGCTCACTTGGTTTATTCTTAGCTTGGCTTGGTTTGTCTTGGTTTGAGATGAGGAGGGTTTGTATAAAAACCAACTCCTCTCTCTCTCTCTCTCCTCCACAACTCTTTCATTTACTCCTCCTTCTTCTCCATTACTCCTCCCACCCGCCAAAGAAACCCTAGGCAAGTGCAATCTTGCTTCATAATGGATCTCCCATTTTATTTTTTCCATTCTTTTCTCCACTTGATTCTAAGTCTCTTTAGAACTTGGCATTTTCAGTTTTGATAGATGGATTTTTGTAGATCTAAATTTTGATCTTTTCTTGTTTTTCTTAGTTTCTATCAATTAAAGCTTGGTATTTTCTAAAACCAATCATCCCAGGCTGTAGAAAATTTCGTTCTATATAGTTTAGACCCTTGGAAGTCTCAATTCGGAGTTGTTTTGAGCAAATTATGGCATTTTGAAGTTTTCGGGTTCCATAGGTTCTTCTTTGTCGTTTGAAGAAGAAGAACAGAGCCTGGCGCAACCTAGCCCAGGTGCCTGTAGAAGCATGGAAAATATATATGGGGTTCATGCGGATCACAACTGACCGCATGAGTACCCTGGAACAGATTGACCCGCATAATGAAGAGCCGCATGACAGACTCAGCACGCCCCCTGCAGCCCATCTTCACCAGACTGACTTTTGAGCTACAGAGAGAATAGTTACTTATGCGACCAAGCTGATCAATCCTTCTGATAAAGCTGACAAAACTCTGGTCTGATAAAGCTTACAAACTCTGGCAAGACTGACAGCTCTAACAACTCTGACACTCTGACAAAAAGAAGATAAGTCATGATTAGACTGGACATGGCTATGCGGCCAAAAGGACTGCGACCCGAGCCGCATGAACCTTATACGGCTCAATCTATGTACTTCATGCGGCCAAGGGTAACTGCAATCTGAGCCGCATGAGCTTTATGCGGCCCAAAATATAGAACCTATGCGGTTCAAAAGTCCCCAAGCTACATACGGACTAAGGAAGACTGCCGCATGAATCTTATGCGGCCCAGCACGGCCGAAATCTGAAGGACTTTTGCAGCTCAAAATGACTCAAGCAGACTGATCATATCTTGCGATGAGACACGTGGCAGGCTGACCAAGTCTCAACCACCCAGATTCGCTACAACAAAATCTCAACAACCCCCACCAGCTGGCAGTTCGAGATCTAGTCTTTGTGCGCTGTGAGAGACACGTGGCCACGTGGCCCTTTTTGCGGCCCAAAAATCTACTATTGCAGAAAACACTATAAATAGCAGATACCATGCCCAGGCAAATTGTTGGAAATCCAAGGCTGGTAACCTACGAAGGGCAATTTCTTCAAGAGCATGGAGCGCGTCAGATAGTCCAAGGAGTAAGGCAGAGCTGCTACACTTTCCCGAGCCTCTATCGTCACCTCCCAGAATCAAAACTAAACAATTGTACTTAGATTGTTTCCTAGGCTTTCTTTCTAGGCTTTCTCTTGTACAAGTGAGTTTGCAATCAAGTTCAATTCAGTTATAATTTGTTGTGCTTGATATTTAATGGCAAATAGTACCCTTTGGCCCTGGCGCAACCTAGCCCAGGTGCCCTTTGGCCCTGGCGTAACCTGACCCAGCGCACCCCAGTGCCAGGCGCAACCTGACCCGGCGCACTCCAGTGCCCGACGCACCCCAGTGCCTGGCACAACCTGACCCGGCGCACCCCAGTGCCTGGCGCAACCTGACCCGGCGCACCCTAGTTCCTGGCACAACCTGACCCAGTGCGCCCCAGTGCCTAGCGCGCCCCAGCCTGGCGCAACCCTGCTCAGGCGCCACCTGTCATTTCCTTGGCGCTACTTGACCAGCGCCACTTGTTGCCATGATACCCCTTCCCCCCTCCATGTATGTTCTTCTAGTTTATGTTGTATATGCCTGTGATCTTGTATGTAACTTGTACTTGACCTATCTTGTGATGACCCAGCTCGATAACTTATTGAGCATAACATGACTTGTTAGTATTGATCATGACATGAACATGACTTGACATGAACACGGCATGATAATCTTAATAGTGGCCCATCGAGGTGGCCTCCTAACAAGTAATCTTGACAAGTAACATGTAACCCGACATGACATGATAATCTTGAAAGGCTGTTGCAATAGCTACCCTGACTTGCTAAGTAATACTTTTTTTGACACCGTGGTTAATTTTCCTGATTGTGATTGTACAAGCTACCTGTCTCGCCCTGCATCATGTCTAGGACATGGATTCCTGGTTACCACAGTTAGGGATTCATAATGAATCTGACTAGATTAATGACTAGATTGATCAAGTAGTTCATATAGAGATATTTTTCCAGTTGCAGGCGATCCCATTATCCCGGCCACACCTGAGAGGACTTTTAGCCTGCCGACGAGTAGGGCACATTTCTAGCCCACTATTCACTACAGGAAAAATGTGTTTTTATGGCACGCAATGTACGCCGTAAAACACTTTTGACGGCGTACATGCTAACGCCGTATTAGCCCATACCGTAAAAAGATGGCACTTCAGACGGCATAATCTGTGTGTCGTCTAAACTCTGTTTTTGCGTCGTCTATACTCATTCACGACATTCATTGCGTGCCATAAAAGAGCAATTATGGCGTGTATAAGAACGCCGTTAGTACACATTTACGACATACTTATACGCGTCGTTAATGCATAATCACGACATACATATTGTCACGCCCCAGAACCAGAATACTGGAGAGCGGGGGAGTGACTCAGCCGGCTACATATTACGGGTAGAAGAATACCGTATAATACGATCAATGCTGTCTAACCAGACGAGGGGGTGCATACTACATAAAAGTCTTACTATGGTCATTACACATCTATTGTCTCAATCATTCAAACAAGAAACAGAAATATAGAACATGTAAGATAAAGCAGTAAGGCGTCCCAAACGCTCAATCAAAATGTTCTTGAGATCTGGCTTTACAAAATACAGCCAGATGATGTAGTAAGTATACATAATTGTTATCAGCTGCAGTCTGACTTAATTACAATTATGCAAAAGTAAGTACAAGACAATCCGACTAACATGTCGGTGCCAAACGGCAAAGTATAAAGTAAATAACAAAACGAGTGGTGAAGTTAAGGAACCCACTCGAGGCCTCCTGCGATCATTCCTCTAGTATTGACCATCCTGGAGGTGGAAGTACGCTGAGTCCTCGGGAACTGGCTCTAAATCTGGCCATACAAAACCAGAGAGGTTAGACCTCTAATAGCAAGTACCACAAGGGAGCACGACATGAGAACTAAAACCAGTAAGTAAGAGAATATAATAATAGATCTCTGCTTGCTAATAGAACTCACATCACATCAAGACACTTCGAACCAACCTCCCAACCAAACAAGGACAGAAGTTGGCCCGTCATGTCCTGACATTCTGATCATCCTAGTTAGGTAACAGAGTACAGTGCACAAACAAATCATCTTGAACGGCCAATCAAATCCTACGGCTTGCTATTATGAGTCCCAAGTTATCTTGGAATAATGCAATTAGGGATTCCTCAGTTCTTACCATGTGCAAGCAAGGCTAGTCTATCCAGTCGATCAATTGGCCCATGCATGAATTAGACGAGTCCTAGCAGGACGCCCGTCAATATACAATATATAATAATAATAAAAGTAGATACTGTTCCCTGCCCGTGTGGCAGATTTACAGTATCTGTGGGAACCAGCCGGCCCGTCGGGTACTACTCGTCCCAAGGGGGCTGCCATGTAAGAATTTAGGAATCCATTCTCTCCATGCAATCATTATTTTATTTAACTTAATAGTCTCTACGTTGAGTGAAATCCCATGCCGTGGATCATGGTCATTCAAATGAGTACTTTCGTACGGGGTACGATATGCACAACTCTACAACGATACCAGTGCGGTTAGGTTGCAGGTCTTACATAGCGTAATGCAACAATCAAATCTATCCACGGTAATCATGCCTTGACCATAAAGTACACATGCTTCTTTTGTAGAAAATAAATAAATAAATAAATAAATAAATAAATAAATAAATAAATAGATTGAAGCCTGCATGTGCATGTATATCAATATTCGGGATCAGCCAGTCGAGTACAATAGTTCATAACATGAACGTGTCTCATTCATTTCATTCAATAAGACGACTAGCCAGTCTCTTAGTTCCAATTAGGAACGCATGATCAATTTAGTCAAGATCACAATCATTATCAATGGTGGCAAGGCATGAAAGTCAACTAGCATTCAGTGGGGTCGAGTCTACAACTCTCAGGGTTTAATTCTAGTCAATTCGGGTATCTATAACTCAATTCATGACACATGGTACATCCCACGTAACAATCTATAATTAACAGAAATATCAACATATCATGATTATATCAAGTTTATGCAAAAAGGCGTAAGGATATAAAATGGACGTTAAACATCTAATAAGATATCAATATACAGGGCTATAGAAGATCCAGGGTAAGCAGGCTACTCTCATGTCAGCCTACGCTCATGCCAGCGTACGCTCAGGTCAAGCTACGCTCAAGCCAAGCTAGCGTATGGGAGTCATACGCTTCCAAAAGGCAGCGTATGAACTCCATACGACTCCTGACCATCCAAGTCAGCGTATGCAAGTGATACGCTCCCAAAAGGTAGCGTATGAACTCCATACGACTCCTGACCATCCAAGTCAGCGTATACAAGTCATACGCTCCCAAAAGATAGCGTATGAACTCTATACGACTCCTGACCATCCAAGTCAGCGTATGCAAGTCATACGCTCCCAAAAGGTAGCGTATGAACTCCATATGACTCCTGACCATCCAAGTCAGCATATACAAGTCATACGCTCCCAAAAAGGTAGCGTATGAACTCCATACGACTCCTGACCATCCAAGTCAGCGTATGCAAGTCATACGCTCCCAAAAGGTAGCGTATGAACTCCATACGACTCCTGACCATCCAAGTCAGCATATGCAAGTCATACGCTCCCAAAAAGGTAGCGTATGAACTCCATACGACACACGCTTCCAAAAGGCAGAGTATGCAAGACACACGCTTCCTAAAAGGCAGCGTATGGATTCCATGCTGCGCTAAGGAGCGCGCACAGCTCAGTGACGCAGCTAAAAAGCTAGCATACACTGCTCACTGTCTTCTCCAAACAGCAAGAACTCTATGGTTGTACCCCAAGGTTCAAAAGTTTATAACTTGGTCAAAATAAGTCCGAATCCAACTTTCCAAAGGTCAAAATTGGGTAGGATGAACTGCTCTACGACATGGAACCATCAAATCTTAAGAACAAAGGAGTTTGCTAGATCAAAACCCATAGACAACCGAAAATACAATAACTTAGATCTACAAGAAATGAACCAATGAAATCAAAAATACTAAGCACTAAACTCTCTTAGAATCATGAGAGGAAGAATATTGAACCATAAAATATGGTCCTCATGTAGAGCAAGATGTACTTGCCTAGTTGGTAGGTGGAGAGAGTAATGAAAGGAAGAAGAAGAAGTAATGGTGAAGAATGAGTGAATGAGGAGAGAGAAGAGAGAGGGTGGCTTTAAGTAGCAAAGGGGGGTGGTAGGTGGGAGTTGGGCCGGGTTCTTAATGGGTCGGGTTGCACGGGTCCAACAAGGCTAACCCGAAAGTAAAACTAAAGCAGGAATTAAAATGCAGGTAATAAAATTACAGGAAGAAATACAGAAATAAAATTGCAGGAATTAATTAGCATGAAAATTAAAGAGCAGCTAATTAATTAACATGAAAATTTAAAGAGCAGATAATAGAATTGCAGAAAAATAAAGTGCAAAAAATAAAAATGCAGATGATTAATTAACATGAAGTTATAGGAATTTAAATACAGGATACTACATGATAAATACTAAATAAATATATTCAGGCAATATACGTATTAAAATACGCATTCCGGGAACAGGGAGTGACATCTCTACCCTCCTTGAAAAAATTCCGTCTTCGGAATTTCAAATTCAAGCAAGATAGAAATATCGGGGCTAAACTATTCTAAGTACAAGCAATTCAATAAAGCAATCATTTTACAATGTCCATAGCAAGTAACATATCCATATTTAACAATCTACGTTATCTAGCAATTCTACCCATAAGGGGTTAAGCATGAGGAATCAAGACAATCAAGGTACACAGAAAAAGATATACCATGTGAGTCAAACAGGTGTGGATACCGTGATCGGATATCATCCTCACGTTCCCACGTTGACTCTCCCAAGGAGTGATGACCCCAAGCAACATGGACAAGACTAATTGTTCGGTTCTTGAGTATCTTCTCTCTTTGGTCCAAAATGGACACAGGCTGTTCCTCGTAAGACAGGTTGGTACCAACAACCAGCTCAGAGTGATCGAGGACATGGCTTGGGTCCGATACATACCTACGTAATTGAGATACATGAAATACGTCATGCACCTCTCGTAACGAAGGTGGGAGTGATAAACGATAAGCAACATCGCCTATCCGATCAAGGATAACAAATGGGCCCACATACTGCGGACTCAGTTTCCCGCGAACGCCAAATCTAATGACCCCACGAGTAGGTGAGATCCGCAAGAATACGTGGTCCCCAACAGAGAACTCTAACGGCCTACGATGCTGGTCCGCCCAATGACGATGTCGATCCTGCGCAATACGAAGTCGCTCTCTAATTCCCTTAATCACTTCAACCGTCTGAACAATCATTTCTGGGCCTAACATTTTCCTCTCTCCGATATCATCCCATGCAAGCGGTGACCTGCACTTCTTACCATATAGTGCTTCAAATGGCGCCATCTAGATACTGGCTTGATAACTGTTGTTGTATGAGAACTCGACCAAGTGAAGGTGACTCTCCCAAGACCCTCCAAAATCTAGAGTGCAAGCTCGCAACATGTATTCTAAAGTCTGAATCGTCCTTTCTGATTGCCCGTCCGTCTGCGGATGGTAAGCCGTGCTAAATCTTAACTTGGTACCCAGACTATGATGCAAGCTCTTCCAGAAATGTGATATAAAACGGGTATCTCGATCTGACACAATACTGACAGGGACTCCGTGCTGCCTGACTATCTGTTGCATATACAACTCTGCCAACTTTTCTGTAGATTGCCCTACTCTGAAAGGAAGAAAATGTGCCACCTTCGTAAGCCGATCTACTATCACCCAAATGGCATCCTTACCACTTGGCGATCTCGGTAAACCGGTCACAAAGTCCATCGTGATATGCTCCCACTTCCATTCCGGGATAGGAAGCGGTTGCAATAATCCAGCTGGCCTCTGCTGTTCTGCCTTCACTTGCTGACATACCAAGCAACGGGAAACGAATCTAGCTATCTCTCTCTTCATTCCATTCCACCAGAAGTGCTGCTTGATATCTTGGTACATCTTGGTCCCTCCAGGATGTATAGAATACTGGGAACTGTGAGCTTCTGCCATAACTTCCTGTCTGATATCTCCACTGGGCACACATAGACGTGATCCAAATCTAAGTGTACCATCTTCATGAATTTTCAACTCCTTTCTGTGCCCTGACTCACATTCTGTCCTAAGCTTCTGAATCCTTGGGTCCTGTGCCTGAGCTGCCTTGATCCTGCCTACCAAGTCGGATTGAACTTGTAGACTAGCCAGAACTCCTATATCACTAGAAAGTATAACTTCTATGCCCATCTCCTGAAGGTCTTCTAAGATATGTCTCTGCGTTGTCAACATAAATGCGCCGCCTCTTCTGCTAAGGGCGTCTGCTACTACATTAGCCTTGCCTGGATGATACTGAAGCTCCACATCATAATCCTTGATCAACTCCAACCACCTTCTCTGCCTCATGTTCAGTTCCTTCTGAGTAAAGATGTACTTCAGACTTTTGTGGTCTGTGTACATTTCCACTCAGTCACCATATAAGTAATGCCTCCATAGCTTCAAAGCAAACACTACTGCCGCTAACTCCAAATCATGAGTTGGGTAATTCTTCTCGTGGTCCCGAAGCTGCCTAGATGCATATGTTATCACCTTTCCGTGCTGCATGAGGACGCATCCAAGTCCTTTACCTGACGCATCACAATATACTGTAAAACCTCTGGGTCCAACTGGCAATATAAGAATAGGCGCTGATATCAACTTCTGCTTCAGATTCTCAAATGATGCCTGACATTCTGCCGACCAAACGAATGGTACATCCTTCCGGGTCAAGCGGGTCATGGGTGCTGAAAGCCTTGCAAAGTCTGACACAAACCTTCTGTAATATCCTGCCAATCCCAAGAAACTTCGTACATCAGCTACGGTCTTGGGTACTGGCCAACTCTCTACTGCTTCTACCTTCTTGGGATCCACTGCTACTCCAGCTCCTGATACAATATGACCCAAAAATGAAATGTGATCCATCCAGAATTCACACTTGCTGAGCTTGGCATACAACTGGTTCTCTCTTAGAACCTGCAACACTTTCCTGAGGTGGTCTTCATGCTCCTCTTCACTAGCAGAGTACACAAGAATGTCGTCAAAAAACACAACGACAAACTGGTCTAAGTATGGCATAAAGATGCGATTCATCAAATCCATGAATATTGCTGGAGAATTGGTCAAACCAAACGGCATTACTAAGAACTCATAATGTCCATACTTCGACCTGAATGCTGTCTTGGGAATATTCTCCTTCCGAACCCTCACCTGATGATACCCTGAACGAAGATCTATCTTGGAGAAGACTCTGGCCCTGCTCAACTGATCAAATAAGTCGTCGATCCTGGGTAATGGGTACTTGTTCTTTACTGTTGCCGCGTTAAGCTTCCTGTAATCGATGCACAATCTGGATGATCCATCCTTCTTCCCCACAAGTACCACTGGCGCTGCCCATGGTGATATGCTAGCTTGGATGAACTTCTTCTCCTTCAATTCCTCTATATGCTGATAAACCTTGGCCTGTTCCGAATCCGCCATTCTGTAAACTCGATCTGATATTGGTTTAGTTCCAGGTGCCAATTCTATGCTGAACTCAATATCCCTAACTGGTGGTAGACCTGGAAGTTCTTCGGGAAATACGTCTAGAAATTATTCAACAACCTTCGGAATTGGAACTTCTTCCATTGCTGTTACTACTCCCTGCTCTTGCTGAGTTGCCTCTGACCTGACCAAGGTGAACCTCTCCATGCCTGGAATATCAAAAGATACACTTCCACTACGACAATCTATTGTCGCATGACTGTCTTTCAGCCAGTCCATGCCTAAGATAACGTCAAAATTTCTAACAGGAAATTCTATCAACCGGGCGGGTAAAGGATGCCCGCACACTACAACACTACATGCTAAACTAACTCTACTAACTCCCACGAGCCCATTACCAGTGAGTATATTCAACCTCCCTGGCAATGCCTCGAATGCCACTCCTAGTCGTGTCACAAATTGTGCAGATATAAATGAATGGGATGCTCCCGAATCAAACAATGCTATTGCGGGATATGAGGCGACGAGAATGTTACCTGCCACAACATCTTCCGATGCCAATGCCTCTTCCAAGGACAGTGTGAATGCCTGCCCTCGACCTTCTTGCTGGTTCCTATGCTGTGGCCTAGCCTGGTGCTGCTGCTGGCCCCTGCCTTGATGATGCTGGGGTGGTCTATGCTGGTGTTGCTGCATCGGTGGTCCCTGCTGTCGATACATCTGAGCCTGTGATACTAACGGACGCTGCGCCAATGGCCTCACTGCCAATGCTGGTCCTCGATACTGCCCTGCCCCTGGTGCTGGCAGAGCAGGAAACTGCTGCCCTGGTCCTCCTGACCTCGAATTCATGGGACATGTGGTAACCCGATGATCTGGGTTTCCACATATCAGACACAGTCCATTCAATGTCTGACACACATCTCTAGTGTGCCCCATCTTCCCACAATAAGTGCAGCCCGCCGGGGGTTGCTGGTTCTTCCTCTGTTGCTGTTACTGCTGCCTGGGTGGTGGTGCTGGCCCTCGCATCGCCACATCATGGATACGAATGCCAGGGGATGGTGCTGTTGTTCGGGGCGCTGCTCCCCCTCCTCCTTCAATCTGACTGTGGGATCTCTTCTGACCCCCAGTCCTTGCCGCAAGCCTCTGAATGGTGATCTCATGCCTTCGAGTCGCCGTCAATATCTCATCAAAAGTCTGGTAATTATGCCCCTCTATCAATTGCAAGAGCTCAAGATGAAACCCTTGCTGGAACCTCATCGCCCTCTGGCGTTCCGTTGCTACCATCTCTGGGGCAAACCTACTCAATCTGCAGAACTCCGCTGCATAAGCATCTACCGTCTTGCCAGCCTGCCTGAGGCTAATAAACTTCTGTTGTAGCTCAAACTGTGCTACAACTCCATAGTACTTCGTCTTGAATCTTGAAGTAAAATTGTCCCAAGCAACAGGACGTCTGATGCCTACTTCCTCTGATTCCCACCAATCACGTGCGAGATCCTGAAGTAATAACTTCACTAGATCCACACGTTCTTCTGCCGACACCTTAGCGGCTGTCAGAATAGCCTCAATATCCTTAAGCCATGCATCTGCTGGGATGGCATCCTCCGTGCCCTCGAAACGGCGGGGGTTGTACTTATAAAACCTGGCTGATGCTCCTGAATCAGTCCTCACTCCTCTTTCCAAAGCCGTCTGCAATCCTTGGTTGAGTAGTACATTCTGCTCTTGTAGCTGAGTGTGCATGCGCTGCTGGGCCAACATCTGATGTTGCTGAGTAGCCATCATCCCTCTCATGATCTCCATAAGGGCTGGTGTGTCCATCTCCGCAGGGGTAGGTGGAACTGTTGGTGGGGGTGGAACATCCGGATACTGCGATCCAGCTGCTGCTTCCACGATCACTTCTTCCTGAGTAGCCTCCTGAGTTAGTACCGGCTCTTGTTGCTGACCAACAGGGTCAGGTTGTCCATGTTGTTGCTGTCCAGCTCTGACAGGTGCGGACGAGGTGCCCCTAAGAAAAGGAACAAGAGAACAATCAAACGACCGGACATGAAGGATCAATGAAGTCAAAGGATACTGGAATGTCAAGCTAGAGTTGAGAGTAACGAATCATGAGATCAAGGAGAAACATGTGTGATTGAGACATCCTATTAAACAAAACACCCCACAAGTCTGAAATCAGACCTGCATGGGCCACCACTAAAACCTTGTCACGCCCCAGAACCAGAATACTGGAGAGCGGGGGAGTGACTCAGCCAGCTACGTATTACGGGTAGAAGAATATCGTATAATACGATCAATGTTGTCTAACCAGACGAGGGGGTGCATACTACATAAAAGTCTTACTATGGTCATTACACATCTATTGTCTCAATCATTCAAACAAGAAACAGAAATATAGAACATGTAAGGTAAAGCAGTAAGGCGTCCCTAACGCTCAATCAAAATGTTCTTGAGATCTGGCTTTACAAAATACAGCCAGATGATGTAGTAAGTATACATAATTATTATCAGCTGCAGTCTGACTTAATTACAATTATGCAAAAATAAGTACAAGACAATCTGACTAACATGTCGGTGCCAAACGGCAAAGTATAAAGTAAATAACAAAACGAGTGGTGAAGTTAAGGAACTCACTCGAGGCCTCCTGCGATCATTCCTCTAGTATTGACCATCCTGGAGGTGGAAGTACGCTGAGTCCTCGGGAACTGGCTCTAAATCTGGCCATACAAAACCAGAGAGGTTAGACCTCTAATAGCAAGTACCACAAGGGAGCACGACATGAGAACTAAAACCAGTAAGTAAGAGAATATAATAATAGATCTCTGCTTGCTACTAGAACTCACATCACATCAAGACACTTCGAACCAACCTCCCAACCAAACAAGGACAGAAGTTGGCCCGTCATGTCCTGACATTCTGATCATCCTAGTTAGGTAACAGAGTACAGTGCACAAACAAATCATCTTGAACGGCCAATCAACTCCTACGGCTTGCTATTATGAGTCCCAAGTTATCCTGGAATAATGCAATTAGGGATTCCTCAGTTCTTACCATGTGCAAGCAAGGCTAGTCTATCCAGTCGATCAATTGGCCCATGCATGAATTAGACGAGTCCTAGCAGGACGCCCGTCAATATACAATATACAATAATATTAAAAGCAGATACTGTTCCCTGCCCGTGTGGCAGATTTACAGTATCTGTAGGAACCAGCCGGTCCGTCGGGTACTACTCGTCCCAAGGGGGCTGCCATGTAAGAATTCGGGAATCCATTCTCTCCATGCAATCATTATTTTATTTAACTTAATAGTCTCTACGTTGAGTGAAATCCCATGCCGTGGATCATGGTCATTCAAATGAGTACTTTCGTACGGGGTACGATATGCACAACTCTACAACGATACCAGTACGGTTAGGTTGCAGGTCTTACATAGCGTAATGCAACAATCAAATCTATCCACAGTAATCATGCCTTGACCATAAAGTACACATGCTTCTTTTGTAGAAAATAAATAAATAAATAAATAGATTGAAGCCTGCATGTACATGTATGTCAATATTCGGGATCAGCCAGTCGAGTACAATAGTTCATAACATGAACGTGTCTCATTCATTTCATTCAATAAGACGACTAGCCAGTCTCTTAGTTCTAATTAGGAACGCATGATCAATTTAGTCAAGATCACAATCATTATCAATGGTGGCAAGGCATGAAAGTCAGCTAGCATTCAGTGGGGTCGAGTCTACAACTCTCAGGGTTTAATTCTAGTCAATCCGGGTATCTATAACTCAATTCATGACACATGGTACATCCCACGTAACAATCTATAATTAACAGAAATATCAACATATCATGATTATATCAAGTTTATGCAAAAAGGCGTAAGGATATAAAATGGACGTTAAACATCTAATAAGATATCAATATACGGGGCTATAGAAGATCCAGGGTAAGCAGGCTACTCTCATGTCAGCCTACGCTCATGCCAGCGTACGCTCAGGTCAAGCTACGCTCAAGCCAAGCTAGCGTATGGGAGTCATACGCTTCCAAAAGGCAGCATATGAACTCCATACGACTCCTGACCATCCAAGTCAGCGTATGCAAGTCATACGCTCCCAAAAGGTAGCGTATGAACTCCATACGACTCCTGACCATCCAAGTCAGCGTAAGCAAGTCATACGCTCCCAAAAGGTAGCGTATGAACTCCATACGACTCCTGACCATCCAAGTCAGCGTATGCAAGTCATACGCTCCCAAAAGGTAGCATATGAACTCCATACGACTCCTGACCATCCAAGTCAGCATATGCAAGTCATACGCTCCCAAAAAGGTAGCGTATGAACTCCATACGACTTCTGACCATCCAAGTCAGCGTATGCAAGTCATACGCTCCCAAAAGGTAGCGTATGACCTCCATACGACTCCTGACCATCCAAGTCAGCATATGCAAGTCATATGCTCCCAAAAAGGTAGCGTATGAACTCCATACGACACACGCTTCCAAAAGGCAGCGTATGCAAGACACACGCTTCCTAAAAAGGCAGCGTATGGATTCCATGCTGCGCTAAGGAGCGCGCACAGCTCAGTGACGCAGCTAAAAAGCTAGCATACACTGCTCACTGTCTTCTCCAAACAGCAAGAACTCTATGGTTGTACCCCAAGGCTTCAAAAGTTCATAACTTGGTCAAAATAAGTCCGAATCCAACTTTCCAAAGGTCAAAATTCGGTAGGATGAACTGCTCTACGACATGGAACCATCAAATTTTGAGAACAAAGGAGTTTGCTAGATCAAAACCCATAGACAACCGAAAATACAATAACTTAGATCTACAAGAAATGAACCAATGAAATCAAAAATACTAAGCACTAAACTCTCTTAGAATCATGAAAGGAAGAATATTGAACCATAAAATATGGTCCTCATGTAGAGCAAGATGTACTTGCCGAGTTGGTAGGTGGAGAGAGTAATGAAAGGAAGAAGAAGAAGTAATGGTGAAGAAGGAGTGAATGAGGAGAGAGAAGGGAGAGGGTGGCTTTAAGTAGCAAATGGGGGTGGTAGGTGGGAGTTAGGCCAGGTTCTTAATGGGTCGGGTTGCACGGGTCCAACAAGGCTAACCCGAAAGTAAAACTAAAGCAGGAATTAAAATACAGGTAATAAAATTACAGGAAGAAATACAAAAATAAAATTGCAGGAATTAATTAGCATGAAAATTAATGAGCAGCTAATTAATTAACATGAAAATTTAAAGAGCAGATAATAGAATTGCAGAAAAATAAAGTGCAGAAAATAAAAATGCAGATGATTAATTAACATGAAGTTATAGGAATTTAAATACAGGATACTACATGATAAATACTAAATAAATATATTCAGGCAATATACGTATTAAAATACGCATTCCGGGAACGGGGAGTGACACATATGTACGTCGTTAATAATATTTTACGATATTCCTTTGCATGTCTTTATTAGTCAATTATGACATTCATTGTATGTCACAAAAAGTATCATATATACATCAATTAGAACATATTATGCACACCTTAAATTCTCTTCAAATTTTTTTAAAAAATTCTTTTTTTTTGTATAGTCAATTTTACATTTTGACACTCAATCACAAAACATATAATATACACTATAATAATAAAAATAATAACTTTCATTGAAACAATAATATCAAACCATCCAAATCCAAAAACACTTTATAGTGAACACAACAATTGTTATAAGTACTAACTTTCATTGAAACCATAATAATGTCAAATCTTATGAATCCCAAATCATGATTTATAATTAATACAAAATATATTGATTCCTTCATTCCATTAACAGTCAAAAAATAACATAAGTAGAGGCATCTTCAATCGCCACTGCATCAAAAGTGTCCAAATCCATATAAATATCAACTTTAGAGCCTCCAGTAGAGCGCAGCATGGAGTTCAGATTAGGGTACGCTGATAACTTGAAATTTAGAGCCTTCTACATGACATCAAATTTTAGAGAGTCCTAGTCAGCACAAACCTTAAATCTAATTGGTGTCATTTTATGAATCTAATTGGTGGTGGCATATATATATATATATATATATATATATATATATATATATATATATATATATATATATGCATGCAACATATATATATATATATATGCATGCAACAATTTGCAAATTAAATTCTATGTATAGAGACGAACATAATTCTAATCATGCATGTGACAACACTCCTGGTACGGAGAAGTTGAGATTCTTACAAGGGTTAGTTTTAACATGGTTAGCTGGAAGCTTAAGCCCAAGTCATGTTAACGTGAATATATAGAGAAATCATGAAAAATAGTCCCAGTACCTTGCCTAATCCCAATTAGACATTCTTATCTGGCCCATTCTAACCAAAAAAAACAAGTGGAATTGACTAGACCCAAAAAATGAGCAAGATGTATTTGATTAGAGAGAAGGAAGTCTAGCATAGGTATACGTGTATGAAAATGTCATAGGCAGCTAGTAGGCAGATGGATTTAGAAAGTAACACATTATTTTCAGATTACTTATATAGAATATCTATTGTTTATGTTATGCATGTTTTGACCTTCATGAAGAATTTTCTTGTATCATATTATCAATTTAACACTACCTATTGAACGCTATAATTATCCTAATATAAAGTTATTTATTCTCCTATCATTTATTGAATTCCTTCTCTTAACATAGAAACCTTATAAGGATCATAACATTATACTGTGTAGCAGGTAAGGCAACATCCTCATGTAATATACATTACTTTGTTACAACAATTTAACCAAATAACTTAATCATTCAAACCCAGATGCATATAGCCCGATTATTGCCAAGAGGTTTACTTACATAAGTCTTAAGTTATCATTTAAATGGTTTGCTTCATGACCACGACACCTTTTAAAAAGGGGCAAAAAAAATCCAAATCATCCAACAATCTTGTCATTTGAAACCAATAGCATAATCAAAACAGAAATTACCAACAGGTTCACTTATACAAGTTTTGTCTGGCCATGTGATTGTTAATTTCATATGACATTTTCCTTGTCGTACTAGTGTCAACTAAATCAAGATGTACTAAACTTAGTGCATATATATTGTGCAAAAGAAGAGTATTTGATGTCATCAACCAAACATTGTGCTACATGTTCAAAGGCAGTGAATGTATAAGTTGAAAAAGCTCACCACGTATATTATGATTGCAACTCTCTTTAACTGAACTTTTCACATTTTCCTGAGACGACAAAGTAATAGTTAGAATCTTAGATATATGTTGGCTATGCCTGTCATAATGTTGAAGGCTTGATTTACGGTAAACTATCAAGATTCTAAACATGCAATTCCTTAGGAAACAACATACTTTGATAAACTTAACATGTCCACTTTAGGGTACTAGCCAAAATAGAATAGTCAATGTAATAGCTACTAACAACCCGACCAACAGCTGATGCAAGTTGGGGAAGGGGGGAAGAGACTTATAGAGTAGATTGAATATTTACAAAAGCAATCCCTTGTGATGGTAGAAGGTGCCATTTAAATGGTTTCACTTACATGTTCTCTTGCAGTTTCTTTTTTTAAATTTTTTTAATGTAGCACCTTACTATCAGGTTATTAGTCTTTTCCATTCAGTTATCTTTGTTGATTAAATTTTCTTTGTCAATTCAATTTCTTTGTCGATTGACTGAAAAAAGACCCCCAAAGTCATACCGGTCAGTATCAGTAGTAGACAGTAACAAATCAGGACATACCAAACCGTATCGGCATTGGCCGCATTATATCATTATCGGCCGATACGGTAAACTAAGATACATAGGTTTATGTGTGTTGTGCTCCATATGAGTATATGCACCTAGGTACGTTGTGATCGAGGGTATGTGTATGTGGACATAGGTTTGTGTGTGTTGTGCTCTGCCTAGGTACTTTGTGATTGAGGGCATGTCATATGTGTGTCCAGGCTATAATAATGTGCACTAAAGCATATACAAAATTTAGGCTGCAGTCCTATATCCACCACCATATGATATAGATAATAAGCCTGAAGACAAAATTGTATTCACAAAATTGTATTCATATGTCGACATCAAACTAAGGTCACTGTGCAGATAATTTAAAATTATTCAAAGATGGAACAGGAACAAACTATAATTGAGATAACAAAAAAGCATTCTCTAGACTTAGCATAAGAATTCAAAAGCATGACTGGCCTGGCTAACCTAAAAATTAACAAAAACATTCTCATTTTATGTACAATGATCTAAAATTCATGCGAAGTATGAAATTCCTTTGTGCGTACCAGAGGGGGGGAGAGGTTGTGGCCGGAGGGGACGGTATGGGGGAGGGGACCATAAGAGCAAAATGTGTAACAGCAACCTGGACAGCCTTTCCCTGAGCCTCTTTTGATGACCTAGATAGATCCGAAGCGTCAAAGCTGGCACCATTAACAATCACCGTTGCACGAAACCGTGGGTTATGGTCTGGACCGTCGCAGTTGACACTGTACTCAGGTGCAGACCACATCCTTTGTCGGCATATTTCCTCAAGCTGAGACTTATACATGGGATTGCTTCCCTGTGCAAGTGATGAACACTGAAAGGAAGGTGCTGGAGATCGACAGACGGAGTGAAGGTTGTTGGTAAACTCAACTTAATATCATACAATCAAATTCTCATCAATAAATCAACCATTAATTAAGATTTAGAACATTGAAAGGGTCCAACTAGAGTATAGAATCAGAAAAATGACAACACAACTTTTATTCGAGAAGTTTGGCTTGCCTATGTGAATCCAACTACTGTAGGGATAAAAAGTTCAACTTTCTGTAACTATACACATATTAAACTAAGGATACATCATACATGGAAGGAATTTTGATAAGAACTATTTAAACAATGAATTAAAAAGAAACTCATTAATATCCTAAAATAACTATTAAAAAGGGTAAATTTTTATATTTTGCAGGTAGCAAGAAGATCTAAACAGAGCATCAGTAGAATTTGTCAATAACCACAAAATCCTAAAAGTGCAGTTTTTAACTATTAAAGGGATAAATTGCATATTTTGCAGGGCTGGAAGTGGAAAGTGGAAAAGGAGTGGTGGTTGATCAATGGAGAGGGAAGACGTAACCTCAAAGTAGAACGACAACAACAAAGCGTTTATTCCCTTTTTTGCTCAGTAATCCTTCTCTAACTACAATATAGATCAAATTTTTCAGTGTCATAACATAACAAAATATATCCTTTTGTTAAAGTTTTGTAGTATACACATACCAAGGATACATGGAAGGAATTTACACTGCTGAAAAATTTATCAATTTCCATAAACCCTAAAAAAGTAGTTTTTAACTATTACAAGTAGCGAACTTCAAATTCTAAGAGGTGATTTGAGAAAAAGAGAGTTGTGGCTCAAAAATTATTATTTCTTAAGCATTGTTAAGGACCAAATAAGCCATCTTCATTTGTTCCTTTTGGTTACGACAGCCCATAAGACATTTCTCAACCTCAAGTATCGAACTTGAGACGTACACTTCCCATATACTACTCTAGTAGGCCCCTTTGGTATCATATTCCAGTTGTACTACAACTAATTTCTGCAAAGCCATCCTAGTGGTTCCTTTATGTTCAGAATCAGTTGTACAAATCCTCACCTGAGCTATGTGGCAGTACCATCCTCTTTGAAGAATGAAAATGTATTGCTTTTGTTTAATATAGTAGAGTTTGTGGTATGTAGGAGTGTTCCTTGGAACTAGTTTCTAATGTGGTTTAAGACCATTTTAAATTTATTTATTTATTGCCATTAAAACTCTATTTAAATGAAACGTGTGGGATATCTATCATCCACCTTTCTTTTCTAAAACCAAAAAAATTAAAAAAAGAAAAGAAAGATAAGGACTATTTGGTTACCTATAAAGCATTATTGTTATTACATCTTTTAAGTTTTCGTTGCAGTAATATAGACCAAACATCTCCCCATCTGATGTCAACACGTCTCAACCAAAAAAAAGTTTTGCAATCAAGAATCCTAACTACATATCTCCAAACAGAAGATTTCTATATACTTTTGAGATAAATGTAACATCCCTTAAACACAATGTCGCAACCAAACACTATATTTGCAGCGTCACTAACAGCAATAAAATGTAACAAAAGATCATAATTTTACCAATCAAACAATACTAAAGAAATCACCTTTCCACCATTTGGGTCGCTCCGTGAAGCTGCCACAGCACAAGAAGCACCAATCATAGAAATCGACTTCCTTTGGGTCAAGAAAACATTACCAAAACACCAAATTTAGCCCATAATTGAAATCAAAGCCATGGACAAGAACCATAAGAAGGAGAAAATTAAAAACAAAAGAAGAAAAAGAACTTACCATCTCTTGTTCTTTGATGAACCAAAATAAGAACGAGAACAGTAGGTGGCACATTCGACATAGACGGGGCCGAGTACCATTTAATCTATTTGTGAAAATGACACCAATACAAAATAATGAAAAAAATTGTTGGTGTTTTTGCCTTTGGACTAGAAAAGATAGTCCCACATCGGCTACACCAAATGGTGAGTATCTCAATATAATGCATTGCTTGTGTTGAGGTGTGCACATGAGGTGTAGTGGGGCACAAGTTTGTGCCATGTGGAAGTATTTTCCTAGAAGGAAAAAGGATTAAATCTAACAAGGATGCAAGTTAATTTTTGTTGTGCGGACTCGGACTCGGACACGGACTCCAGGATGTCTCGTGCATGCACGGGAGGGTTCGGGAGGTAGGCGTGGACTGGCACACTTCTATGCTGATTATGGGATGATCTAAAATATCAAACTCTATTTTTGAGTATTGGTATTTTAGTCCCACATCGGATAGGAGAAGAGGTGAAGTCTCAACTCCACTCTATAAATAGAGCCCCTTGGCCTCCTTTGAAAAATGCACCAAGAAGAGAGTTGAGGGAGTCTGTTAAGTCCAGGAAGCCCGTTCAAGTCTCAAATATTGACTTACGAGCGTTCCAGAAGTTCTTCGTGAACTTGCTGGTTCCTGGAAGCTGTTCATGCTCGTGTGGGGCGAATAAAGCTTTGAGCAACGGTGGTTCATTCACCCCAGCATCTCATTCTCGCCTGTCATCGCTGCTGTTGCCTTTCTCAGTAACTTCTTTTTAGAAGCTCTACTGCCGATAGTCGCTTGCACAAAAGTCTCTTTAGATTTTTTGTGTATTACGTAAAATCTTTTTAGATCCTCGTAATTCAGAATCCTCCAGGATCTCTGTTGCACATCTTCTTTAAGGTGTTGCATTTGAAACGTTGTCTTTACAATTGTTTCAGTTTCAGAATTTTCCATCGAAAATTGTGCCTCGGTACTAACAATCTCAAAGCTTTATTGAGAAGATGGATAATTCTCGTGCTTCGCTCATCGATACCGGCTTTAACAAGTTGGAGAAATTCGATGGCGAACACTTCCAGATATGGAGACAAAAGGTCACTTTAAATCTTCAACTCGTGAATTTTGATCATGTGCTGTCAGAAGAAGAACCGATCGTTCCAACTACTGGATCTGCTGCGGCTGTGGCCGCTGCTACGACCAAGCAAGCGAAGTGGAAGAGAGAAAACAGTATATACAAACTACTGATACTCAATTCCATGGAAGACTCTCTGGCAGAGTCCTACTCCAAGAAGACATCTGCCAAAGAGATATGGGACTCCTTAGGAAAGCTCTTAAAGATGACGAGAACCGGTCCAAGATCTTCATGGTAGAAAAATACCACAAGTGGACCTTCGAAGACGAGAAGTCGATGCTGCCCCAAGTGAAGGAGTTTCTGAAGTTGCGTCAGAAACTAGAAGACGAGAACATGCCCCTCGTCGACAAGTTTGTCGTTGGAGGGATCGTCGTAAAACTTCCTGCAGGATGGAGCAACTTCTATGCAAGGATGCATCGAAAGAAGATAGAAATTAGCTTGAAAGATTTCTTGCAAGAGATCCATATTGAGGACGAGATGCGCTCTCAACAGAAGATGGATACTCTGTCCAAGCAACTGGCGAAGGCAAATCTGGTGCAAACCAGAGAGTACCAGGGGAAACACGCTGCTTTTTATCGCAAAAAGAAGGACTTCACGAATCTGAAAGTGAAGGGTCCTGCTTTCAAGCAGCAGAAGTCCAAGTCCCGTATGACTTGCTTCAATTGTAGCAAGAAAGGCCACTACAAATCCGAATGCATGTCCAAGCCCAATAAACAAGGTGAGCCTAGTAAGGTTTCTATGATTACTAATCTAGTTGCCATGATAGCACAGGTTGCAACTGTGGGAGCTGACTTAGACTGGTGGATAGACACTGGTGTGACCTGCCATGTCTGTTCAGACAAAGACTGGTTCGTCTCTTATGAGCCAACTTCAGAGAAGGTCATAATGGCAAACCAGGCACAAGCTGAAGTACTGGGGATCGGGACGGTGGAGCTGAAACTCACATCGGGGAACACTCTGACGCTTCAAGGTGTGAAGCATGTTCCAGTAATTGCTAAGAACCTGATCTCTGGAAGTCTGCTCTGCAACGCAGGCTTGAGGATGGACATCAATGCTGGCCAGTTGGTGATGTCCAAGAAGGGTACATTATTCGGGAAAGCTTTCCAAACTGAAGGAATGTACAAGATTCAGCTTGTTGTAACCCAGCATGATAATATAAATGCAATCACTTTTTCTGATTATTCTCTTGAGTTGTGGCATAATAGGCTAGGACATGTTCATTGTAAAAGGATTAACAGAATGTCTAGTCTAGGACTTATCTCCAAGTGTGGGGGTAAGGTAGAAAAATGTGAAGTATGTGCTCAGACGAAGATCACAAGGAAACCCTTTCACAGGGTCCATCAAAGCACAGATCTTCTGGAGTTGGTTCACTCAGATATTTGTGACTTCAAACAATTCTCTACAAAGGCCGGGATGAAGTATTTCATTACTTTTATCGATGACTTCTTAAAGTATGCTTTCGTCTACTTGCTCAAGTCTAAAGACGAAGTATTCGAGAAGTTCAAGGAGTTCAGGGCCGAGGCTGAGCGGCAAACTGGACAACAACTCAAGAGGTTAAGGAGTGATCGAGGCAGGGAGTATCGGTCTCATAAATTCTTATCATTCTGCAAAGAACATGGAATCATCAATGAGACAACAGCTCCGTACTCTCCTCAATTCAACGGAGTAGCAGAAAAAAAAGAACAGAACGTTGACAGAGATGATGAACTCCATGCTGTTGACTGCGGGCCTTCCAAAGTGCTACTAGGGAGAAGCTGCACTAACGGCAACGTTCATTCTGAACAGAGTGCCATATGCAACTTCCGACATAACTCCTCATGAACTCTGGTTCAAAGTCAGACCTAACTTGAATGTCATTCGAGTGTGGGGGTGTCTGGCTTATGTGAAGCTTCCGGATCTGAAGATTCAGAAGCTGGGGACAAGGACTACGAAGGCGATCTTCTTGGGGTATGCCGAGAAGAGTGATGCTTGGAGATTCCTTGATATCGAGTCAAACCATATCATCAAATCTTGCGATACTGAATACTTTGAAGACAAGTTTGCAAAACACAAGAATATTGTTCTTGCGGATCTTCCGAAGAATGATGAGGGTACAAAGCAGACAGAAGTCTTTAATGAACCAGTAGTCCAAGATGAAACTGTCGTCAAGGAGACACCAGCTGAACCAGAACTCGCTGAGCCGTCAACTAAGCGAACGAGGAGGCCGAAAGACTTCGGAGATGACTTTGTCACCTATCATGTGGAAGCAGATCCGCTTACCTATGATGAGGCGATGAAGACCAGAGATGCTGTATTCTGGAAGGAGGCGATAGACAACGAGATTGACTCAATCACCTCCAACAACACATGGGTATTGGTTGACCTGCCAGAAGGAGCAAGACCCATCGGATGCAAATAGATCTTCAAGAAGAAGATGAAAGCAGATGGAACCATTGACAAGTTCTTGGCCAAGCTAGTGGCCAAGGGGTTTGCTCAGAAGCAGGGGATCGACTACTTTGACACTTATGCTCCAGTAGCTCGGATGAAAACCATCAGATTGTTAATTGCTCTAGCAGCAATACACAAGCTGGTGATATATTAGATGGATATGAAAACGGCAATCCTTAATGGCGAGCTGACCGAAGAGATCTACATGCAACCACCAGAAGGTTTTGTCTTCAGAGGTCTGGAAGACAAAGTCTGCAAGTTGATGAAGTCTCTGTATGGTTTAAAACAAGCTCCCAAAATATGGAATGAGAAGTTTGACAAGGTGATAAGGTCAAATGGCTACAGGGTCAGTGAAACAGACAAGTGTGTCTATACGAAGTTTGCTGACGGAAGAGGAGTAATCGTATGTCTTTACGTGGACGATATGCTAATCCTAGGTACGGATTTAAGCTTCGTCATAGAGACAAAGAAATTCCTCTCAACCAAGTTCAGTATGAAGGACTTGGGGGATGCCGACGTAATCTTGGGGCTCAAGATCATCCGGACAGGCACTGGAATAGCGCTGTCACAATCTCATTATATTGAGAAGATGCTCACTCGCTACGGGTATCAAGATCTTTCTATTATTGATACACCATACCGGAGTGATCAGAAGCTGGAGCCAAATTTGAGGAAAAGCATCAGGCAGTTGGAGTACGCTAGCGTCATCGGAAGCTTGATGTACGCTACTACTGCCACAAGGCCTGACATAGCTTTTGCCGTGGGAATGCTGAGTCGGTTCACTAGCAATACAGGCGTTGAGCACTGGAAAGCTGTGAAGCGTGTTATGAGATATCTCATGAAAACTCAAACATATGCACTTTTCTACAGCGGAGATCCATCAGTAGTGGAAGGCTTCAGTGATGCTAGCTGGTGTTCAGATATGGAGAGCGAGTATTCCACAGGTGGATTCGTATTCGCCATGGGCGGAGCTGCTATATCGTGGAAGTAGAAGAAGCAGACAATGTTATCTCGCTCCTCCATAGAATCTGAATTCTTTGTATTGGATGCTGCTACAGATGAAGCAGAGTGGCTTCGGGAGCTCATGTATGATCTTCCGGTGGTTGGGGCTCAGATACCGGCAATACTGATATACTGTGACAACCAGGCGGCAGCAGCAGTGGCATCAAATGAACTCTTCAACGGAAAGAAGAGAACGGTGCGGTTGAAGCACAGAGCAGTACACGATCTTATCAAGAGAGGTGTTATTGCAGTTATTGATGTTCGGAGTCAGGAGAAACTGGCGGATCCGTTCACCAAGGGCCTCAAGCGCCAGCTGGTCGATGACACAGCTTGTAAAATGGGCTTGAAGGCATTCTGATAGTGTGTCTTTGTAATCCTACCATAAAGTTTTATGCTATTAGTTTAAAGAGAAATCTACTAGGCATCTAACTTTTGGTTCAAAGGAGGATCACTGACTGGGAAACTATCAGGTAACAGTGGGTACTTGTTCTCTGGAACATGGAAAGGATACGGACCCATAACCACTATTGTCTACTATGTATTTTCTGCAAAAAAAACAGATCCTGTGGAAGGTTAGCTTAAACGCCTTAATGAGTTCTCAGGCAGAGTGAATGCCTGGTGTGCTTTACAGGAAGCATGGTAGAGCAGCACTACAAGGAGTGAAACTCCATGCTACAGTGGGGTGACTCCACCATGAGGTTCCCAGGTAGGGGTAATGCCTCGGCTTTGCAAGCCAAGTCATAGCGATGTAGCACCGCAAATAGGTAGGTAGCCTAATGTTGTATGACGTAATTAAAGAGTTGTAGACAACACTACAAAGGGGAGGATGGCCCTATGTTACAGTGGCACGACACCACGATGAGGTACCCAGATAGGGGTAAAGCCTCGGTATTGCAAGCCATGTCGTTGTGGCATAACACCGCATGGAAGCCTTAGGCTTCATGCTGGGTAGTTTGGCACTACAAAGAGGCTTGTGACCTCATGCTACAGTAGTATGACACTACGATGAGGTTCCCAGGTAGAGGTAATGCCTCGGCTTTAGGCCATGTCATAGCGGTATAGCACCGCAAGGAAGCGCAAGGCTTCATGCCATATCTCTTTAATAAAGAACTCACCTATAGTGTATGGAAAGAGATATCAGGCCGTCTCTTGAGGGTAAACTTGTAGACGCCCAAAATTATACACTGAAACCAGGCTGGCACAGGGCCTTTAATGTGCAGCCATAAGCACAGTTGATGTCATTATGTGAGTAGGAAGAATTGCAGTTATGGTGCAGAATTCAAGGCTTAGTCCATTCTTGTATCATGCTGTTATTTAACCTATGCGGGAAAATTCAAATCGTAGCGACATCTCTCCTAATGCATGATGGGCAGTCACTGTGGGGAACGCTCAACCCATATATTGAGATATGTATGGAATTGTTGGTGTTTTTGCTTTTGGACTAGAAAAGATAGTCCCACATCGGCTACACCAAATGGTGAGTATCTCAATATAATGAATTGCTTGTGTTGAGGTGTGCACATGAGGTGTAGTGGGTCACAAGTTTGTGCCATGTGGAAGTATTTTCCTAGAAGGAAAATGGATTAAATCTAACAAGGATGCAAGTTAATTTTTGTTGTGCGGACTCGGACTCGGACTCGGACACGGACTCCAGGATGTCTCGTGCATGCACGGAAGTGTTCGGGGGGTAGGCGTGGACTGGCACACTTCTATGCTGATTGTGGGATGATCTAAAATATCAAACTCTATTTTTGAGTATTGGTATTTTAGTCCCATATCGGATAGGAGAAGAGGTAAAGTCTCAACTCCACTCTATAAATAGAGCCCCTTGGCCTCTTTTGAAAAATGCACCAAGAAGAGAGTTGAGGGAGTCTGTTAAGTCCAGGAAGCCCGTTCAAGTCTCAAATATTGACTTACGAGCGTTCCAGAAGTTCTTCGTGAACTTGCTGGTTCCTGGAAGCTGTTCGTGATCGTGTGGGGCGAATAAAGCTTTGAGCAATGGTGGTTCATTCACCACAGCATCTCATTCTCGCCTGTCATCGCTGCTGTTGCCTTTCTCAGTAACTTCTTTTTAGAAGCTCTACTGCCGATAGTCGCTTGCACAAAAGTCTCTTTAGATTTTTTGTGTATTACGTAGAATCTTTTTAGATCCTCGTAATTCAGAATCCTCCGGGATCTCTGTTGCACATCTTCTTTATGGTGTTGCATTTGAAATGTTATCTTTACAATTATTTTAGTTTCAGAATTTTCCATCGAAAATTTGCCTCAGCACTAACAAAAATAAAGTTCAGATCTAAGTACCTACCGATGGCATATTCAACTTTGACGGGGCCGAGGAGGTAGATCCGAAGGAGGTGGTATCCAGCATTGGGCAATCGTGGACAGAGTGGCAGTCTCATTGCAGGAGGAGTGGATTTTGTCATCCGGGCTCCTCCTGCTATCAACCGCCATATGGGTCTGGGAATTGGCAGAGGAAACGTCCTCAATACCCAGTAGGCAGTTGATATACCCGGAGCGACATCGATGGCGACGACGACAATGCAACTCTCGTTGCCAAAGTAAAAAAAAACTGACCTTCGACATCTCTATCTCTGATTTTGTCATATATAACAAAAAAATTAGGGTTTTAAATAGAGGAGAGTAGATCCTTCGGTGGAGACGGGGCCTGGATCTTCTCCTGTCCTCCGACGGAGTCGAGGGGGTCGATCTCGTCGACGGCGGTAAAGAAGGAGGGAGGGGGTTTCATCGTAGGTGATGTTGAAGACATCATGGTTATCGTGGACAGGGGCCACGAAGGAGGAGAAAGAAGGGAGATGTAGAGGCATTGGAGAGAGGGCTTCTCCTGTATGAGCACTGGAGAGAGAGGGCTTCCAAAAATATACACAAAAATGAAATAGTTGGGCGGGATTCGTCCCGCTAAATTTTTTTCCACTGATTTTATGACCTTCAATGTACGCCGTAAGCCAATATTACATTTATGGCGTTCAATTCATGCCGTAAATAAATATAATCGATTAACTTTCTGAGTTTTCACGACGTGCAGTACAATGTATGCCATAAATTAGTTATTTACGGCATATTTATTTACGTGTGCCTTAATTTCATTGCCGTCAAAAGTCACTTTTCTTGTAGTGGTTATATGGGGCACTTCTTGAAATAATAAGTACTAAAGCACACTGCCATGTGTTGCACTCCAAGCAACCTAATGATTCTCTAAACTCTTGATAACTCTAAGCAACCTCGCCTGGATAACCTGGATAGCTACAGGGTTGTGACTCGAAAATATTTTAAATGCATCTCATTAGTAACAAGGCCTGTGATAACCCTAGTTTAGCTAACGATAGCAAGACGTAAGACTTGATTGGTCGTGCCTAAATACTTGCCTTGTGGTTAACATAGGAATTATATTTCGCCTCTTATTTTCATAATACAAGCTATTATTTTATTCTAACCATGTCTTCTTGTTACTTAATCATGTTCATTATTTATATCTTCTGTTTATTAACCTACTGGTTTTAGTTCCTTAATGAAGCCTCCCTTGTGGCACTCGCTCTTTTGGGTTCTGACCCAGCTAGTTTTGTATAGCCAGATTTGGGAGTAGAACCCAAGGATCTACCTGTCTTCCAACAAGATAGTGAACACCAGACGTAAACCTGGCAACGAGTGGGTTCTTATTTGCTCTCCTACTCTATTGTAAATTATTCTTTTGAGGCATTTAGCCGTCGAGCAAGTGTTAGCTCATGTTGAAAATAATATTCTGTCTGCCTAAGGGCTGTAGCATGATTGACAAATCCTAGGGTTGATCATGTATGACTTTAACTCTGGCTAGTCTTTGTATTTTATAAGACTAGTTTCATGATCATCTGAATATGTAATGTTTGGGATGCCTTACCTTGTAAGTTTGATGATCTAATATCTTGTAAAATTTATTTCCTTGCTTGGGATTGAGACACTAGGCTTGTTCTTGACCATGAGAGGCTGATGGATTATAGTTAAACCCCCCATACATCTAGACAGCCGTTATCGCACCACGAGATGGGTTGCACTTCAAGGTATATAGTTGGCTGTGTCTGTCCTCCGCTCTCCAGTATTCTAGTTTGGGGTGTGACAACGACAATACGAAGCCATCGGACAAAGCTATTGAAGACTAAAAAAGACTGCATCGGAAGGCCGTTGCATTCATCTGCCAATGGCTGGACGACTCGGTGTTTTACCATATGTCCATGGAGAGTTAGACAAAAGCATTATAAGGGAAGCTGTATTCGTTGTACGAAAGGAAGACGACTGGCAACACGACATTTCTTATTCGCCAACTTGTCATCTCGAAGTACACAGAGGGTGCCTCGGTGGCACAATATCTGAACGAAGTTCAGGGTATCATCAATCAGTTGTCTGTGATGAAGATGGTGATTAATAATAAGCTTTAGGCCTACTGCTTTTGAGTTCTCTATCGAAAAGCTGGAAAACATTAATGGTGTCAGTGAGCAACTCCACATCGGATAGAGTTGTCACGATGGAGGCAGTCAAAAGTAGCTTGTTGGATGAAAAGATCCGACGCAAGCAAGTTGAATCAACACAGGAGTCTGCTCTTGTGGCTTCCCATGGGAAGAAAAGACTCAAGTCACAGGCAAGGACACGAAGGAGTTCTCAGGATCTTACAATTATGGACCATAAGGAGGGCTACTATCACTGTAATAAAAGTGGTTATATCAAAATAAACTGTATGGAGCTCAAAGCTGAGAAGGCCAAAGGCAAGGATGATCTTGAGGATCTCACGACATTGGAAGACATCATTATCGCAGCAATGGATGTAGTAAAATCTTGTGGCATATGTCATGACGGCGACTGGATTATGGGTACGGGGGTACGCCACTCCATAGTGGAGGATCATCATGTTATACCTCGGCGATAAGTTTGAACGTGTGAAGATGGGCGACAACAGGACTCCTGTAGATGTAGACATCGGTGATGTGCACTTGACGATGGAATTTGGGGAGAAGCTCATCCACATGGGTGTGTGACATGTACCAAGTTTGTTCTACAAGTTGGTTTCGGTAGGGAGGGGTGGAAGATGATGGATGACATAGTTTATTTGGAGATAAAGACTGGATGCTTGCAAAGGGTTCCCAACAACTGGCTCGAGAAGATTTACATTGTGGCATGTACAAGCTCAAGTCACAGAGTTATACAGGCAGTCCATAGACACCGAATGGAGGCTCGAGGGGTGTTCGACAGCATCTGGATCGTCAAAAACTTGTTGAGGAGGTTTTTTGAGATATTTTAAGGCTTACGGGGAATTCGATTCGTCGAGACAAAGCGACGAATGGAGGTAAGTCAAAGATTAAGGGCCATTCTGTCGTTCTCATGAAGTTGGTCGGTCTCTAGGTGGGCATTGCTCTACGAATTCAGTTTTGGTGACGGGTGTTTGTGTAAGCTTCACGGAACGATATTGGTTTCAGCAGTTCAAAAATAGGGAGAAGATAAAGGTTTGTAGCAAACTTAATCTGAGGCAGGTGCATCTCCATTCACATAGTTCAGAGGGGCGATGTGGGTCATCAATGGCATACATAGTATATGATGTTTTTCTCGAGGATGCATATGTACGGAAGAGCTTTAGTATCGGACACAAAATTGGGCAGGTTCAAGAGTTTGAATCTCAGGAGGACCGTACCATTCGCTTGGTTGGGCCCGCCAAGGGTGAAGAAGTTCGACGAAACGGTAGCACGTTCCGGTGAAAGAAGAAAGTCGGAGACAGGCAACCAAGATTTACGGAGAGATCGATCGTTAGAAACTTCAATCTTGATCGTGTTATTAATATCGGCAGAATTTTAGTGGTACAAAAGGTGCTACGTATGGCAACTAGCATCGACATGAGGGTCGAGGAGCTGAAGATGAAGGAAGATGCAAAGCAGCTCCGGGATCAGAGATCAGTAGCATGGGAGAGCAAGAACTCTGTCACGAAGCGACAAGTATAGTGTCTAGTTGAGAAGACATGGGATTAACACCCTCTCATCAGACTGGAGGGTGAGATTATTGGATTCTAGTCTGGATTTGGATGCCCATAATTGATATTGTGCTATTTTAGATATATTAGGATTCTTATTTTAGGGCTCATATTTAGGAAATGCTATTATGATCTAAAATAGAATATTAACGAAATATTTTAGGTATAATAGGTTTCCAATTTTATTTCTTTTTAGGAAATCCTATTATGACCTACAATATGATTTTCTTATTATGTATATATGGGTTGGGGGTGAAGGCATAAAGCATAGCACAAAGTTGAGATTTGAGGTGCTCGTCCACTAACGATCTAAGAGAAAGTTTAAGCTTAGGACTTTGTCATACAAGACAGAAGGAAGAGGAGATCTAATCGAGGACTCGTCAACTTTAGTTAGGAAAGTTACTACGGGTTGGGGAGTAATTTTATTGTAATCTTTGTGTTTCTTCTTGAGTGTGGTGAGAGGGTTGAACCTATTAGGACAAACGATTCAATATTATTTTTGTCAATCTTGTAACTTTATCTGAGTTATAGAGATTATAATTTATCCAGGTGACGTAGTCACACCATATACTTGTTTTTATCTGTGGTTGGTGTCCGTTAGACGGAGATTGGTTATTTCAGGTGGGTTGGCCTAAGTTTTTGCTACGGTAACGTCTCAGACTTGGTATCTGAGCGTAGGAGTATGATTCCCAACAATATATACATCTATATATAAATAAATATAAAGTACTTTGCTCTGCAACGTCGGGCTAAAGATCGGTGTGGAACCAGACACTTTGCAATGGTCTATCATGGTTAATGGAGCCTTCTCGGCTGCTTCAGCCAGAAGTGTGGCCCGCAGTTGTAAAAGCATAGAAAATATGGGGTTCATGCGGATCATAACTGACTGCATGAGTACCCTGGAACAGATTGACCCGCATAAAAAAGAGCCGTATGACAGACTCAGCACACCCCCTGCGGCCCATCGTTACCAGACTGACTATCGAGCCGCAGAGAGAATAGTTACTTATGCGACCAAGCAGATCAATCCTTCTGATAAAGCTGACAAAACTCTGGTCTGATAAAGCTGACAAATTCTGGCAAGACTGACAGCTCTGACAACTCTGACACTCTGACAAAAAAAAGATAAGACATGATTAGACTGGACATGGCCATAGGGCCAAAAGGACTGCGACCCGAGCCGTATGAACCTTATACGGCTCAATCTATGTACTTCATGCGGCCAAGGGTAACTACAATCTGAGCCGCATGAGCTTTATGTGGTCCAGAATATAGAACCTATACAGTTCAAATGTCCCCAAGCTACATGCGGACTAAGGGAGACTGTCGCATGAGTCTTATGCAACCCAGCATGGCCGAACTCTGAAGGGCCTATGCGGCTCAAAATGACTCAAACAGACTGAACCTATCTTGCGATGAGATACGTGGCAGGCTGACCAAGTCTTAACCACCCAGATTCGCTAGAACAAAATCTCAACAACCCCCACCAGCTGGCAGCCCGAGATCGAGTCTTTGTGCACTGTGAGAGACACGTGGCCACGTAGCCCTTTATGCGGCCCAAAAATTTGCTATTGCAGAAAATACTATAAATAGCAGGGTACCACACCTAGGCAAATTTTTGGCAATCCAAGGCTGGTAACCTATGAAGGGCAATTTCTTTAAGTGCAAGGAGCGTGTCAGATAGTCTAAGGAGTAAGGCAGAGTTGCTATACTTTCCCGAGCCTCTATCGTCACCCCCAGAATCAAAACTAAACAATTGTACTTAGATTGTTTCCTAGGCTTTCTTTCTAGGCTTTCTCTTGTACAAGCGAGTTTGCAATCAAGTTCAATTCAGTTGTAATTTGTTGTGCTTGATATTTAATGGCAAACACGATGGCGACTCTGCTGTGGACATCCTTCTTTTCTGATAAGAAGTTGGTGACTCAATCTGACGCGTCCAAGCTCGGCTCCATACAGCAAATGCTCGTGGTTCGATTTGACCAACGAGCATTCGAAGAAATGCTCTCTGAAGGGAGCGTCAGCCCATCGCAGAAGCGAGCCAACCCAAAGAGAGTCCGCAGCATGTCGAAGAACAAAACTGTTACCCCCGACCAGGTTCTCGAAGAAGATCCTTCTACGGCCCAAGACGGTGGTCAAGACTCTCTTGTGACCTTGCTTTCGATCGCATATAACCCCACTGTCCCCAAATCCAGCAAAGGAAAACACTACGATTTTGAGTTTTTAAGGGCATAAAGGAAATCCATGCGAACGAGGAAGAGGCTGCATAAGAGAGATGGGCAGATGACACATGCGGCAGCCATCTCTGGCCGCAAACAGATGACTCATGCGACAGCCAACTCTGGCCGCAGACAGATCGCCCATGCGACAGCCAACTCTGGCCGTAGGCAGATCGCCCATGCGGCAGCCAACTCTGGCTGCTAGCAGATGGCCCATGCGGCAGCCAATCCTGGCCATAGGCAGAGTATCTCATGCGGCCCTATCAAAAGCTCTGTGTTCGACCGTCTCTCATACGGGCCTGACACTATACGGTCCATTGAGAATGTGGGATGTATCAATCTGGACTCTTTCTACTATACGCCTTCGGGTGCTAAGTCAAAGAAGTCTAGGGCAGTACGGGCCCAACAAGCCAAGTCAACTGTCCAAGTTGTTGACCGTTAGCTGGAACCGTTAACTGTTATACGGGCTCCTGATGGAAAGTTGTACAGAACCACCCACGTCCAGTCCCCCAGGGCTAACGGACAGGGTGGGTCTCAAAAGTCTCCCTCCAACAATCGAGAACAAGTGCTTTTACTAGCCTCAGATCAGGGAGCAAACATGACACCTACGCACCCGTGTGCGCGGATACCCGAGTCCACAAATAGGATGCAAAGGTAGGTCAATCCGCTACCGACTTGCGAGAGGTGATTACTCATAAACGTAAGGAGAAGGAAGCAACCTTGGCGTGCGATGAGCCCCTCTTGGGACATCGTTGCACCCAAGTCATCATCAACTGCTGCTGCGACAAGTCGGCATCACCTGAAGATCGGCAGTCCATTTTCCAACGACTGTAGCAGCCAGCACATTTCCAACAACAACTTCAGAAACAGGTGTAAATTTTGACAGACGAGGAATTTTATGTCGTCTCCTGTAATTCAACCCGGAAGGTTCTTTCCGACAAGGGAGGAACTTCCAGCCTGGCAATCTACGCCAGCATTATACTACACCAAAATGACAAATTAGGAACACTATGCATTTTTTACTCTGGAACACTTATTTTTTGTACCTAGGTGTTGGAACGGAACAAAAGTGTTCCGAATCAGAAAAATGTTCCTAACATATTTGATTTTATTTTATTTTTAAAATTATTTATTTAGGTAGGCTTTTATAGCATTCCGAATGCGTTTCGAATTGAACATATAACCATCTTAGTTAATTAGTCCAATCCAACAAGAAACCCTCTCTCTCTTCCCTCATATATGCATACCCTCTCTCTCTCTTTCTCATACTCCAAAAAATCTTTCTGCTTCCTCTCCGGCGAGATCCCGACGAGATCTCGCTGCGATCACCGTCGTCCTTCTTGATCTCTCCAAGTTCTTCTTCAATGACTGGTATTGGACTATCGCTCTAGTACGAGGACTGTGGAGCCCAGATGAAGAGCTTGGAGGAGGTCCAATAGCACGTGGAGCTCACTACCCACACCAACTTTTCTGAATCCACCGATGTTTTCCTCAACTTTGTTTACTTTCACTGCGGAAAGCCATGTCAATCCAAAATCGTAACCGAAAAAAGCCCTAACCTAAAATGCTATCTCATTTCTTGATTTGTATATCTAGGATTTTAAGATTTATGCTTTTTGTGATTTCTGAAGGAAATGGATCTTCACACGAAGAGGTTGACCGTGCACGCAGAGTTCGACGACATGAAGATGGAATGTTCGAAGCTGATCAATCTTGAGGCGACGAAGAAGAGCGAGGCAGAGAGCGGCGCGATGGTGAATTAGTCAATCTGAAGGTAAGATTTCTATTTGTTTCTTTAGTTATTGTGGAAAAGGTTTGACTTTTATGTTTGTTTTCTAGTTTATTGATCTTCTTAGAGTTTTATCATTCTTACTTGTTTATATTGTAATTCATCCCCTTGTGGTATATATTTGAGTTTATCATTCTGATTTGGGTGTACTGACCTATTAGACCGTATAGCAAGAGTATCGTTCCCTTGGCTTTGGTAGGCGAGCAGTCCTCCTGCCTTCAAAATCTTATAATGGTTTATGGGGGAAATTGTTAGTTGTACTTATTTAGAAGACAAAACATGTACATAGATATGTCTATACTATAATTAGTGGATAATTTTTACTTAGCATCTTCATGCAATGAATTGAACAACAGGGCATATGATCATAATTTGTAGGAAACATGTTACATGGTTATTTGTCAAGGTGCTTCGGTATTGTGGACGGTTATCTTCGTTGAGCAGGCTAGCAGCAGTGGCAACTTCGAAGGATTGTAGAGCTTAAGTTTAATCTTTGCCTTGCTTTTTTGTCTTTGTCATGTTCTTCTTGACTCTCATGTCTTCCTAGGTGACTCTCTAGGAGACATCTTCTTCTTCGCCATATGCATCTTAACAAATGAGTTGTTTATCCTGTAGATATCAATAACCAAGTAGAATGTTATGAAATGATAATGGACCACTCCTATTAGGTTCTCGGTTATCAAGGTCCCATACAGGTCTTCTTCAGGAACTTGGCTCGTAATTTGGTAGAATGTTCCTTTCACCATTAGCATTCTACTAAGGCTGACCTTTCAAGATTTTCCTTTGAATCATTAGTGATTACTAGTTGATGAATTACCATTGAAACAAGCTAGAATGAATTAACTGATAACTAAAGAAATAAATTATGAAGGCATGGATAAAATATGGAGTATCTGATGGACTTGATTGAATGTCAACTTGATGATGAATCCATATTCCCGCAACTAGTGTTGCGACCAGTTCTCTACTTAAGTGTGCTATTAGTTTCCATTTAAGCAACTAGTATTTCGACTAAATGATACTATAAAATGGTTATTTGAATATAAAGTTGCAACCTTTATATCTGAAACATCTAGAATTTGGAACTAAATTTAATTACATTCTGAAAAGCTTGATAGCACTGCATAATTTCAGGGGCCAAATTTAAATTTGAGTGAATGATTGCTAATAGACTCTAAATGGAAGGATATATTAGAGTCCAAAGTAAGTAAAGTGGTACATTAAGGAGATAACAAACTAAGAAAAGTGATGCAGATGCTCTTTTGAAAGAAAAATATGGGATAATCTGTTGAGTTATGGCTGAAGGTGACCTGTGAACTCTACACTCTATTTCACTTGTTAGATGATGGAACTTGCACCGACCCATTAATACTTGCAGAAATTATGCATAAATTTATCTGGTGATGACTTCATAATAATCTTATACAATGATGTTATGTGATTACGAAATTCTTTTAACCTATTATGGGAGATTCATTTAGTTGATGGAAACAACTAATTACAATATTATAGTTTTGAGCTTGCTTTGCCCATAGGGGACCAAAAAACATTCTTCTATTTCATTACATTTGAAAGGTTGACAAGAATAGCTAATCAGGAAAGAGATGCTTAATATAGCATGCATAGTGATCAAAGTTGTTGCATAAATTGACAACATCGGAGAGTCTTATATATGGCTTCAAGCCAACTTCTGGACGTTCTCTAATTCTGAAACTTTTGTCCTGGTGCATTTTGATTTGTGAACCAATATAGATCTATTGTTTGTATGATTCACCTATCACTTTTACTTCATATTTTTATGGTGATATGGTAGTGCCACATATATGTTCTTATATCCACCTAGTCATACTATTCATTTCTAAGGTATTTTGCTTCATTCTGTATTATCTAGTATGTTATAGTATAGTTAGATCCCATCTTCGCTACCAACTTCAATACCCCCCTCCCAACACACACCCCCACCCCCATACACAACCACCACCACATGAAAAATTAATGTGCACATACATGTACAAACAAACTCACAACACCTTACGTTGATGCATTATTTCTGGGCTTTTGATAAAAATTAAGACTGACTTTAAAGTTTCTAATTTGTTCTTTTATACTTTTGTTAAGACAGCAGATTTTGTATTAGCAAAAGTTCTTGAGCACACTTCACTAACCCATTTGGCATTCCTTGCAGTATCACATACTTCTCCCATGCTACAGGAATTTCTGTATCACTCATACAGGTATCCTATACCCCCCCATAGTCATACATCTCATACAACTTTCTAAGGACACACCACAGTTTCCCACCTGCACATTGTGCATAATTATCCCTACACACACTAACACACATCCTTGCTATCCCTTGGCACTGTACACAGACCCCCATACACATACGCACACTGTTGTCCAGGAAACGCATACTAGATGCTACATTATAATCCAAAAAACTTTTCCCACATGCATGAATACGACACAAAATAATATGGACACGACAATGCAAAACAACACCACATATATTTATATATATATATATATATATATATATATATATATATATATATATATATATATATATTGGAACCAGGTAAATTGTTTCTGGAATCGCTCCCACTGGGATTCGAACTCCTGACCACTCGGGCCGCATGCATCTCTCTTAACCACTAGGCTAGAGGTCATTTGCTATATATATATATATATATATATATATATATATATATATATATATATATATATATATATATATATATACACACACACACACACATGAGTCCAATTCTGATGTGCATGGTATTAGCGATTTGTACTGAATCAAGATATGTATGTATTACCAAGTACGAGACTGTGAAGTTTGTCTGTTATGCCCAGTTTTGAATTTTTTTTTTTGGCTTCAAATAACCATTTTGCCCAGTTCTATATGTATTAGCGATTTTCTAATTTTAACTTGTTTTATAATGTTACATGCAGGTGTTTCTAGTTGCCATTGTTCAAATCTCCATCATTCGGTTGGAGAATAATTTTGGGATCATGTTTCGAAGAACTGATTTTTGATGAGACAGAGATCCAGGTAGGTTTACTATCGAAGTTGGGTCATCCATCAGTTCATCTAGGAGGGAGTCTGATGGTGCTTGATTTAAATTGCCTTATTTTAAATATTATGAACTAGAGATGAATGCTATCATATTTTGTACTTCTCAATAATTTTGAAGTATTTCAGTTTGTATGGTGAATATTTGTGACTTGTGCGAAGATGTATACTGCAATTTCTCTTGTGATGTTTATATTGCCATTTCGAAGGAAATTTTTGACTGGTGTGTCGGTTTGAAATAATCTATTAAAGTGTTATCTGTTTTAAAAGAGTAACATTGTGGATCTCTGCAAGAGATATTTTGCATGTGTTAATAAGCTGCTCATGTTTAAGCTATTACTTAATTTGTGTCTTTAGCCTAATTGTGGTTCAAACTAAAAAATGGAATACAAAAATGAAATTAAATAATAATCAGGAACGTTAATAAAGTGTTGCAAAATTAGCAATAATAGTAATGCTTTAGGAACGAGTTTAAAGCGTTTCAAAATGACATTTAGAAACGTTTCAAATATGTTCCAAAAATAATCTAGAAACACATTATATATGTTCCAAAAATCTAATTTTGGAACGCCTGATAAATGTTCCAAACTAAATTTAGGAACGCTGTATAACTGTTCCAAATATTGCAACGCCACTTTTAGGAACGGTTATGATATGTTCCTAAAAATATTAGGAACATACAAAAAATGTTTCTAAAAGCCTTCTTTGGTGTAGTGTTACAAGGAAACTCTCGTCTGAAGGACTGCCACCGGCAACCACAGGGGGTGTCTACCTAGGCACTCGATCCAAAAAGAAGCTTTCAACACCTGGGGGTACATCCTTGACCTCCCTGGGGGTCGATGAGGCCAGGGGTAGCAGTCCCCTCAAAGTATGCGATAACCTGGTGTTCTAAGAGCATACACAGGGAGTAACGATCCACTGGAATTACGCAATAGACGTGGATGTCCCTGAGGATGACCACCCTCGCCAAGATGATGTGGCTTCCTCCACAGGGGGTTGCACCCCTTCCGAGTCCGAGGAGGAAGACATTTCGACATTCTCCGACGATTTCTCGGTACGAGGATATGACACAGAGAGTACCTCTGTTACGATCCCTTCCACCTCTACCCACGTACGGACAGTCTTTATGGCCGACGATGATCATGAAGCGCCTACTGACCGACAACGTCTAGAAGTACTTGAAGCCATGCTCATGTCCTTGGTCAAGTCAATAGACGAAATCAAAGCTGCCTTACCGACTCAACCAGTAAGGACGCCTGGACAAACAAGCTTGAGACCCGCAGTCAACGCGGACTCCAACACAACCGCTCCTCTTTTGGATGATAATCCTCTAGGAGTCTCCGCTCCTTCAGCTGTAGATGAAGCAAGGGAGGCAAGGAGGAAAGTCCAGGAGCTTCGGGTAATGTTCAATGCCCAAGATTCCTTCCGGGACCTGAGAATACGGCAGCTGTATCCCGTTGTATGGAGAGATGTGCCTTTTCCACCACGGTACAAGTCGTTTCATTTCGATTCATATGACGGAAAAACCTTTGCCAGTCGGTACATGACTTATTTCGAGGTCACAACCGACCACTTGTCGCATAGTGATGCCATCCTCACACGATTATTCATCGGAGCATTGGAGGGGATCGCGTTCGACTGGTACCGCAACCTTCCGAACAACTGCATCAAGTCTTTTTGCAGCCTCAAGCACATGTTCCTATAAAGATTCTACGAAGTGGGACATGATGTGACAATGTCATCCCTCATGGACGTCGTTCAGGGGGAGAGGGAGCTGACAAGGAACTATATCGAGCGGTTCCGCCCAACTGCAATGAGATTTCCCTATGGCAATCCTGAAAGCTCCTTGATTGAAATCTACCAGAAGAAGTTGTTCCCTGTAATCAGCCTCTGGATGGGTGAAGATCAGTTCAGGGATTGGACGACCATCATCATAAGCGCCACTAATGCGGAGGCAAAGTTAAAGAAGGCTCGCCAGCTGGGATTACACATCCTAGATGGAGAGGTCAAAAGCAAACGTCCTGGTACCGCCTCCAATAACAACAACACTGACGGCACCTCCAATAACCAGGACAATAAGGGCAAGCAGGCCCTGGTCGCCGGTACGACCAAGAAGCCTAAACAAAAGTAGGCAGAAGCTCAGCGGCCCCAGGTCAATTACTCATTTGAAGATAGTGATGTCAAGCCTATCTTCGACATGCTCTTGTAAGGGGACAGGATCCAACTCCCCACCAAGGCGCGAGCTCCGAGCGGCAGAGATGGAGGACCCAAAATACTGCCATTTCTATCGCTATGTTCATCATGCCACTCAAGACTGCTTTCAATTAAAAAGCGGTACATCTAGAATCTTATCGACTCTAAAGCTCTGTCACTAGACTTTGAAGAGGTTACGTGACGGCAAATATGGTGTCAATTTAGTTCAGTGACTTTCCTCCAACAAGCACTCAAGACGGGGTAATACCTATCCCCCGGGCAACGATGGAGGTTACTAATCTTTCCTTCGTCCGGGACCAGACGACTGGCTTGGTACCTCTCACCACGTCATGAGGAGAGATCATGTGGGTGCACCCCGACTTAGTGCCCGAAGTTACCCAGGACAACAAGAAGAAGGGCAGGAAGTCCAGATCCTGCCACACAATTTCAACTGAGGCTGAGGAAGCGGCGGTCGTTGTTACCCGGTCTGGGACACAAGTCTAGCCCACTCCGGGTAGTTCAGTTGAAGACCCTCAACCGGCAACGCTGCCTGCCACTGATGTTCCGGGGCTATCTCAACCTCCATCGGCAGACAGGGCCAAGCCGAAGGTAACCCGCTTCGACAGGCCGCTCCGTAAAGATGTACCTCAAGGGCTGGAGAGACCTTACAACTTTGACATATTAGCACAATGGATTAATATGTCGACAAAGTTGTCGTTATACGAGCTCCTAAGGCTCTCCAAGGATCTTCGTGTTGCATTGAGCGAAGCGTTCCAGAATGCTGACGCTTACTTAGCCCAGGTCAAACCTACAGGGGAAGACTCATCGACAGATCTCCAGGGCAGCAACTGTGCGGATGTAATACCGAACATCGTATTCACCCTACAGGATATTCTGATCAAGACCAACATACATGATCGCCCCTTGTATTACACTGGATACATAGGCGACATCAAAGTGGATCGGATGCACATCGATCCTGGCTCGTCGATAAGTATCATCCCGAAAAGCTTGCTTCAAGTCCTCTGCATCCCTATGCATCGGCTAACGGCGACCAACACAGCCATTAGCGGTTTCAACTCAGGAAGGAGCTATCCCTTAGGAAAGATCCGATTGAAATGTCAGATCGACAACCTGAGGACAGAGGTTACCTGCTACATCATAGATGCAAATACGTCCTACAACATCCTCTTGGGGCGTCCGTGGATACATGACTATATGATCGTGCCATCCACCCTCCACCAGTGCTTCAAGTATGTCAGTAAGTATGGCTTCGTGAAGACTAAATTCGTCGACATCGATCCCTTCAAAGGGGCTGAGCCTTATTACTCTTCGGAGACGTTTCTATATGACGAATCCAAGAAACACATAACTAACGAACTGGAGGCCGTCACAGGGCCAGAGGAACCCTTGAGAATTCATCTCCAGGCCCGTAAATCGGGTAAAGATGCACTCCTTATCGCAACTTTGCATAAAGAGGTGTCCGGTTCCCCCACACCAGCTGCACAGTTGGAACCGATGGTCATCCGACTCCCAAGGACCAGCCAAGAACCCGTCATAGGGCCGATGGTGATCCGATTGCCAAAATCCAATCAAAGGCGACCGAAAGACGAAAGGCCCTCTGGGGAGCCGATGGTGATCCGATTGCCAAGATCTAGTCAAAAGCAACCGGAAGACACAAAGTCCCCTGTCGAGCCGATGGTCATCCATCTTCCCAAGGCGAGCCGACAACCAAGTGTCTATCCGACACCCTTAGGCAAGCCAATGCCACAAGTTGCACCCTTGGTGGTCAAGTTGCCCAAGACAGCGTCCCAACCTCCGGTCACGCAGGGGGTAGCTAAAGAGGATGCAGAACTCACAAAGTATCTAGTTGCAAAGGTGGATAGTCCCTCTCCTGATGATGTAATCCATATGGACAAAATTCCTTATTCATCAATAAGAGGCTGGCATTGAACTATTCTGAGTGTAATAAACTCAATCTTATGTATATTGTGGGACTCGATCGGGACATTAACCGGCACACACAGGTGACAACCGTCTATACCACAAACTGACTTGCTCCCATTAAAGATGCCTACTTCCTAGTCCAAGGCAGAAGAGAAGGGGATCACACGATCATCTTTGGCCCAAAAAAAGGTCCTCAACCCTTCATGCCTCAAGAGCTTGATCTCGAACCCGATACTGGAAGACTACCGCTCTACCTGTATAGTCCTCAGGCCAAGTACTTCATGCAAAAGCAGGGGTACGACATGGAGGCTACACCAGGTCTGAATTACGGCAGCGGTTGGCGATCGCCTCTGCAGCTGTCAACTCCGTCTGGGAAACCTCGAGATTATTACGACAAATTCCTGAAGAAATACTATGTCTAAAGACATGTTGGCACTCCCTCAAACCTTTAAAACTATCGAGTCATGTACGATGATACCTCTGAACTCACACTCTATCGCATCTCCCTGAGTGGCGAGTCATGTACGATAATACCTCTGAGCTCACACTCTATCGCATCTCCCTGAGTGGTGAGTCATGTACGATGATACCTCTGAACTCCCAATCTAATGCTTTACCTCACAGGAGTCTGCTCAGTTTATCATTGTTTCTGAGCAGACTTTCTGGTCCTGATTATCTGTGTCATGTATATATTACCTCTGGCACCGATAATCTTTTGACTTAACACATGTACCCAACCCGGGATAAAGACATAGTGTTAAGACCACAAAACCTATCACGTTCATATTACCTCTGTTGGTTTTGTCTCAAAATCTATTGCTCGCACCACCAGTACGTAGAAGAGTAATAGGTCCACCAAAGATTATTCTTGATTATCGTATGTCACGTCCATATTACCTCTGATACCGGTAGTCTTTCGACTTAACACCTTTACCCAACCCGGGATAAATGACACGGTGTTAAGACCACAAAACCTATCACGTCCATATTACCTCTGTTAGGTTTTGTTTCAAATCTATTACCCGTACCGCCAGTGCGCAGAAGGGTAATAGGTCCACAAAAGTTATCCTAATCTATTACTCGCACCATCGATGTACTAAAGAGTAGTAGGTCCACAAAATATCATTCAAATCTATTTGTTCGTATATCCAGATGCACAAAAGGGTAATAGGTCCATAAAAAGACCCCTAGTGGGATGTCATTTATCAAACACAAATGCTATATTAGGCCCTCTAGTACAAGCACCACAGATACTACAAATAAAGAATAGAGTGAATGTATTCTGCTTATTCAAGATCAGTTACATTCATAGGACTACATCAGCAGCAGAAAGAAAAGAAAGGAAAATCTAGCAATACATAGTTTGGTCAGTTTGACAGCACTTCGCCTTCATCAAAAAGTAGTTTCGTGGCCCTCGAAAGAAGTCATGTTTTACTGCTGAGAAGCAAACAAGGCTGTTGAATCTCCAAGGAGCTGTACGGAGAAGGGCAAATATAGCATGCTTTTCTCCCTTCCGTATTGCGGATACCTTAGCCCCGCTCCTCCAAAAGACCATACCTTCAAAACAACATCCTTAATGGTGGTTTTGCCTACTTGGAGAGCCGTAAAAATAGGACGTTCATGATGACGCCTGACCACCGTCCAACTCTCCGAAGTATAAAGGTTCTTCCTACCACCTGGGGAAACTCTTTCGAAGCATGAGGAGTTCTGAGTTGTCTGTTGTGTATGCCAAAATGGTACAGGAAAAACTCTTCCGAAGCATGGGAAATTTTAAGCTGTCTGATGTGTGTGTCATAATGGTGCATTTTTACTCTATCGCCGATACCGGTCCTAGAGAAATTCGCTAGACGGATCCCAGTAAAAAAAGGAGGAGAGGGTTAGCAGGTAGAAAAAAACAGCATTCCGCCAAAATAGACCCTATGCGGCCCAGTTATGAGGAATGCGTATAAAAATATGAGACGCATGCGGCTCAGTCTTAAAAAGCACTTATGCGGCTCTGTTATGTAATGTTCATGTGGCTAAGCCATGAAGCATTTATGCTGATCAGTTATGAGATGTATATGCGGTTTGGTCACGAGACATACATGTGGTTCAGCCCTGTAGCACTCATGCGGCTCAAGTATGAGGTATCCATGAAGGTCAGTGGAGCTTATACGGCTCAACCCATACGGCCCCATCATACAGAATACATGCAGTCCCATGAGATGGAAGATATATCGATCATACCCAAAGTGCAAAGGCAAATTATGACAAGCCCGTGCATAGAATATGCAATATGGCCGTTCAAATTTAAGTCATCGCTTTTCACCGTCCTTAACCTTAACAGAGGGTTGTACGTCAGGATGAACGGGAGGAGAGTCCACAGCACTCGATGGAGAGGCGAGCCCTTTCCCTTTGGCCGTAGCATCTGTCGACTTGAAAGCTTTCAGATCCATGGCTAACCGGGATAGAAAGATGACGAAGATGATGAAGACGAAGGAGAAAAAGTTGAAGAAAAAAACTCTCTCCATATGGCCCATATTTATAGCTCCTCAAAGTGGAAACAGATGAGCGCCGCTTCGATTCTCGTATCTATTAAAGATAATGATGATGTTTAGGGATTTTTATCCTTAATAATCGTCATCACCGCTTCGATTCCTGTATCCATTAAGGATAATGATGACGTTTGGGGATTTTATCCTTAGTAACCGTCAGCTTTATCTAGAAAAAAGAGCCCAAATCCAAAACTAAATCAATGCATTAAATGCAGTAGTGACAGCTGTCTGACAAGATCTTCCTGCGGCATAAGATCTTCCTACGACACAAGATCTACCTGCGGCCCGAAAATGTCCCTACGGCTCAAAATGTCCCTGCGGCACGACGTCTCTCCTGACTCGGAGATTTTTCTGCGACGTGATATATGTCCATGCTTTTTATTAAAAGTATTCCAAATTTGCAATTTGAAAACTTTGAAGGGGGCCTTTTAGAAGCATAGAAAATATGGGATTCATGTGGATCACAACTGACCGCATGAGTAACCTGAACAGATTGACCCGCATAAAGAAGAGTCGTATGACAGACTCAGCACGCCCCCTGCGGCCTATTGTCACCAGACTGACTTTTGAGCCGTAGAGAGAATAGTTACTTATGCGGCCAAGCTGATCAATCCTTCTGATAAAGCTGACAAAACTCTGGTCTGATAAAGCTGACAAACTCTGGCAAGACTGACAGCTCTGACAACTCTGATACTCTAACAAAAAGAAGATAAGACATAATTAGACTGGACATGGCCATGCGGCCAAAAGGAGTACGACCCGAGCCACATGAACCTTATGCGGCTCAATCTATGTACTTCATACGGCCGAGGGTAACTGCAATCTGAGCCGCACGAGCTTTATGCGGCCCAAAATATAGAACCTATGCGGTTCAAAAGTCTCCAAGCTACATGCGGACTAAAGGAGACTGCCGCATGAGTCATATGCGACCCAGCATGGCCGAACTCTGAAGGGCCTATGCGGCTCAAAATGACTCAAACAGACTGATCCTATCTTGCGATGAAACACGTGGCAGGCTGACCAAGTCTCAACGACCCATATTCGTAACAACAAAATCTCAACAACTCCCACCAGCTGGCAGCCTGAGATCGAGTCTTTGTGTGCTGTGAGAGACACGTGGCCACGTGGCCCTTTATACAGCCCAAAAATCTGCTATTGCAGAAAATACTATAAATAGCAGGATACCATACCCAGGCAAATGGTTGGCAATCCAAGGCTGGTAACCTACGAAGGGCAATTTCTTCAAGAGCAAGGAGCACGTCAGATAGTCTAAGGAGTAAGGCAGAGTTGCTACACTTTTCCGAGCCTCTATCGTCACCCCCCAGAATCAAAACTAAACAATTATACTTCGATTGTTTCCTAGGCTTTCTTTTGTACAAGCGCATTTGCAATCAAGTTCAATTCAGTTGTAATTTGATGTGCTTGATATTTAATGGCAAACATCGGTATTGGGACTCCGTCCCCATCATTGGGACCTTCTGGCAGTCTTGTATTCCCAAAAAATGGTCCTTCCTGATTTGTAGAGCTTTTCGTAAGAAACTCCCCACTGATGATGCTCTCAATACCATCAGCTTCAGCGTAGCTTCTGTGTGTCACTGATGTACGGCAAGATAGTCTGAAATGGTGGATCACATTTTGCACTCAGGAGACTTACCCGCAAGGGTATGGACTGCTTTCGCCCAACGATACAAGCAGGACCAGGATGGTGGGATCTTCAACGATTTTCTCTCCATTTGGAGTCGAGCCTCCCACGACCACCAGATGGTTGCAGCCGCCATCACATGGATCATGTGGAAAAACCGCAACAAATTCAGATATAAGGGTCACCAATATTCGGCCGATCAACTTATCCGGGAGGTTTTCCGACAAACCCACAATGTCAGCAGGCACTGCAAACACGGTCAAGAGAACTTCTAGCTGTCCTTACTCTCCTGAATTTTCTTCATGAGCGGAAGGCTGCCTTCTCCTTTGTTATTTTCCTTCTTACTTTTGTGCTCTTACGCTTACTTGTAAAGTTTTCGGCATTTTACGCCTTGACATGAATAAAAGTTTATATATATATATATATTATATATATATATATATATATATATATATATATATATATATATATATATATATATATATATATATATATAAAGTGCTTCAAAACGACTCAATTTTGAGCTGTCTAAGCCGTGTATTTCATCAACCATTTCTTTTTAAAGGAATTCCAAAATGTTATTTTTAAAATTCCTTTTCTTTACTTCCGCATAACCGTATATCCTTTTTTTTATTTTTCTTCCACATAACCGAATACTCCATCTTTTATTCAGATATATCTATAACAAATTATAATTAAATTTCTATAAATCTTATTTAAAATATAAATATATATAACAAATCTTAATTTAAAATTATATTTTGATAATATTAGAAAGATGATACATTATTTATTAAATTAAAATATTTAAATTATATTTTGATAACATTAGAAAGAAGACAAATTATTTTACGTGCAACGCACGTGCTTTTACTATATATATATATATATATATATATATATATATATATATATATATATATATATATATATATATATATATATATATATATATATATATTTAAAGAAGTTAATTGTGGCGAATGCTTCTACCGGGAATCGATCTCTTGACCACTCGGGCGACATGCCACCACTACCACTAGACGAGAGGGTCATTATATATATATATATATATATATATATATATATATATATATATATATATATATATATATATATATACTAGTGTCATGGCACACGTAATGCGTGTGCAACAACTTGTGTGTAGTACAGTCGGTGGCAGCATTTGTAGATGCATGATTTTGTCCTGCTAAAAAAATTAAAATAGTTGAAAAATGTTTTAATAAATATTTAAGTAGAAGGTTAATTTAGGAGGAAAAAGTTCAATAAGAAGTGATTGATGAACTTTTACCAGATGCGTTATAAGTGTCAATCGTAACATTTATCGTTTGGACTAGTTGTCTTATATTAGAAGTATCAATTGTAACATTTATCGTTTGAGCTAGTCCTTATATGCACTCCTCCAATGGTATAATTATCAACAAATTACAAAATTTTACCGTGAATGACGACGTCTGCACTTAAAAAGAAAATTATAAAATAAATATTTTTAAAGTATTTATGCTTGTATCTTAAGCAGCATAAAATGAAATGAAGCAGATAGTAAATCTTGTTTATATAGATATTAATCAGACACTCACAAATTAGTTCGATATATGATGATAAGTTGATTATATCCAAAAATATTGTATTATAAAACCTTATGTGTGCTGCTAACTTCCAACCAAAATATTTTATAAATCTCTTAGCAACTGTAAATAGGTTGTGGATAAGCATTATCAAAAAATATTTTATAAATATTGCATTATAAATATCAAAAAATATAGCATTATAAAATCTTATGCGTGTAAAATATTTTATAAATCTCTTAGTTCGGGAATGCTTCGACATATTATAGTTGTACTATATACATGATAATTGCAGTTGTACTGTATACATGAGAATCTATAGGTTGGGATGTACAATCAATGTTAGACACGTTTGAATAAACTATTTATTTTTGTTCATGGATAGTGAAGCGCTTTGTTCTCCGTGTATATTTTCTTCTTGTGAGATTCATCTCCTTGACTTGCCAACTACCATGTTTGTACATATATATTTAACTCATTTTCTACAGTAGCTAAGGATTGGTTAATCGACATTTGATGTTATAAAAAAAAAAGATGGTCATTGTTTTGTTTAAAGAGAACAACATATTTGTCCTAAAAGACTATTTGTCGAACTGATCCAAATTATAGTGGAGAAAGTCTATAGGTTCTACTCATGGCACACGAAAAATAGATTCTAGTATTTTGTGGTCTCAAATTAAATTTTAATATACTTGACTGCTTGCATAATCGGATAAAAAATATATTATAATATCAATAATCGATATACACCATACTTAATTTTTCAATGCAAACATGGTAAAAAGAGACCCCAATGCTCATACTGCTTGATGAAATAATTTGATCAAAAACCAATTCAAGTAGTATATAAATACTCTATACTAATTTGACATGAAATGGACATGCAAGTTCTTAGCTAAGGACTTCAATGAAACTCAACAAAAAACATTGATTTTGTGAGTTGGGTGTGCATGGTAAAGAGAGATTAGAAGGCATACCTTACCTTCCCTTAACCACTTGGTTGGTTTTGGACGGTACCTGAGTTCTAGTCAATTGAGCGGGAGACGGCTCGAATTCGTTCTTGGCGAATGGTTCCAGTATGCTGCGGATAGGTCTTGGTGGCTCCGGCAGCATCGTGGAGAAGGACAAATAAATTTTCTTAATTTTTTTTAGTCGAAAGAAGGTTCGGTGGTTAAAAAAATTATGGTTTATAAAATTACGTGCGGTTACCTAAACTATTGAGAGAAGTGAAGAGAAAAGAAGATTGTGTATCCTAAAAGATAGGAATAGATGGGCACGGTCAAAATAAGTGGATTTAAAGACATTTTTATCCTTAGATAAATATAATTTCATATTAATAATATAGCTAACTATATAATCCAAATACCCGTGATATATATATATATATATATATATATATATATATATATATATATATATATATATATATATATATATATATAATTTTATTTTATTTTATTTTATTTTATTATTATTATTATTATTATTTTTGAAGCAGTGGGTACTTGTGGCGAACTCGTCTCCACTGGGACTCGAACTCCCGACCACTTGGGCCGCATGCATCTCTCTTAACCACTAGGCTAGAGGTCCCGTCTCCTGCACCATCGAATCGGGAGCCCGTGTTGGTTCATCCGCATCCACTCGAGGACGACGGGACTCCTGTGAATGAGATCCCAATCCGAACTCTATATACATATGTGTGTGTTTGTCGTGGTGACGATTAGGTTTAGGACGATGGTGAAAATAATATTCCTCATTGGTCCACAATCGACTTTTGATGTTGGCTGGCCGATAGATGATCTGAATATATTCCTTCAGTTGGGATGGCTACTTCCAACCCAAATAGTTAGTTGAAAGTGAGTTCTCTCCCTGCCATTGTGTACTGTGTGGTTGGTAGCCTTTTAATTTTAAGAGACTCGAAGGAAGGCTCACATTATAGACCACCATGTGCCCATGATTTTATTTCAAGACAACATTTTCTCTATTCATGTGCAATGGCATGTGCCCTCCAACTCCAAACTTAGAAAAGTATCATCATTTGCCACACTATGACTGCCCGGGAGGGAAAGAAAATTAGAGTTTGGTACTCAACTAGAAATAATATTTTTCTTAGCTTAGTTGTCCGTCTCTCAATCATTTTCTCAATTCTCCATCCCTATCAAGTGAGAGAGAGTAGACGACTACACTCATTTGGTATGCATCGATCGTACTTGGCCCACATTTCATTGAAACAGAAAGAGAGAATTGAGAATACGATTGGAACTTGGAAATACAAGCAATAACTTAATAAAGTGATTGTGCAAAAAGTAACACTACTGCATGTATACACCAGCGGAGGATACGGTGGGCTGCGGTGGACTCTAAGATTTTTTATTTGTTTTACTTAGTATATATATTCGAAATTGTTATTTGATTTAAAAAAAATTTGGATGATACCATCTTCCATTATATAACATATGACATATTTGATGACATGATAATTGACATGACAAAATTAAATACTAAACATTAAAATTAAAATTAATTTTAATATCAAATTAACGTTAATATTAATATTAAAATTAACGTTGATATTAATATTAATATTAACTTTAACATTAACATTAAATTAACATTAAATTAATATTAACATTAAATTAAAATTAACATTAAAATTAAAATAAATATTAAAATTAATATTAATATCAAATTAACATGAATATTAATATTAACATTAACATTAATTAACCTTAACATTAATTTTAACATTAACATTAAAATTAATATTAACATTAAATTAAAATTATCATTAGCATTTACATTAACAATAGAAAATTTTGGGTAATTAATTTTTTGGGTTAAAACATGCCATGTAAGCTGCTATGTCAGTTGCAATGTCAGATGCCAAATAATGAAAGATGACATTACCTAAAAATTTTGGGAGCCAAAGAACATAATTGATATCTATTAGTAGTTCAATGTAAATTTTTTTACTAGTTATGTTCACTGGAATTGACTTAGTTCAAAGAAATTTAAATTCAAGGCATGTATAAAAATTAGCTTAGAAGTCATGGGCTTGGACACTGAAGGGCACTTGTTAAGAATAATTAATGTACAACTTTTTTACTTTGAAATTTGTTATCAACATCTAATAAATATTTAAAAAATAATTTTTTTGCATTGGAACATGTAATCAAGACCCAATAATATAATTTTCTAATGCAAAAAGTTTCTTGCATTGAATCTTGATGACATTTCCAATGCGAAAAATTACCTTTTAAATATTTACTAGGTTTTGATAATAAATTTTACTGGAAATTGCTGAAATACCCAATTTCGGGGTGGGATTTTATGAAAATCCACCCGCAGGGTGGGTTTTATGAAATACCCAGAATTATATATTTCCACGTTAAATATTTCAAGATTCTCTTTAGATGCTCTATATTTACAAAATTGTCATTTTGATATTACCATAACTACCCATTTGCACAAAATTTGTCATATATATGTATTTGAATTCACAAATTCAGATTTGGATTGCGATTTTCGTCTTCTTATTCTTCACGAGAGATCTAAATTCCTTTGCTCTCATCTTCAGTATAGATCGCAAAGATCGTTCATAGCTCACTGTGCTTTTCTTCAGTCGAATTTCGATCATCGCTCATCATCATCATCATCATCTTCATGGAGAGATTTGGATTTTTTCGACGATTAGATCAATTGTGGAGAGAAGATCTTCTTCTTCTCCATAAGAGTTAACATCGTTTTGAAAGAAAAACGAAATTTTTTCGAATCTTTATTTCTGACAATTTTTTCTAAAAAAGAACAAAAAAATTAGATTTCTATCAACTGTTCTCCATCTTTTTAATACGAAGAATGACCATTCTCCGTTATTTTAACACGGAGAATGACCGTTCTCCGTGATTTTAACATGGGAAATGGTCATCCTCCGTGATTTTAACAATGGAGAATTAATGGTCATCCTCTGTAATTTAACACGAAAAATGACCATTCTCTTGCATTTTAACGTGGAGAGTGGCAATTCTCCGTCATTTTAACACGGAGAATGGCAATTCTTCGTCATTTTAACATGGAGAATGACCATTCTCCGTAATTATTTTAACAACGAAGAATTCTCCGTGATTTTAACAACGGAGAATGATCATGAGAATGGTCATTCTCCGTAATTTTAACACGGAGAATAACCATTCTCCGTGATTTTAACGCGGGGAGTGACCATTCTCAGTCATTTTAACACAGAGAATGGCCATTCTCCGTCATTTTAACACAGAGAATGGCCATTTTTCGTCATTTTAACAAAGAGAATGGTCATTCTCCTTGATATTAACACGGTGATTTTTCATTCTTCGTGATATTACCACGGAGAATATTGGTCATTCTCCTGCATTTTAACACGGAAAATGGTTAGTTGAAACTTTGGAGGGCCATAATTTTTTACTGGAAGGTCGAAACGAGACCCGGTTTATCGCAAAAGGAGCGTATTTTTGAGGAGCCTAAGATAAACCATTTTATCGTTTATCGGCCTTCCGAAATTTTAGAATCGCAAAAAAAAAAAATGTTTGGACCTCCATTTTAACAGTTTTATCGTTTGTCGGCCTTTCCGAAATTTTTCGACGAGTTTTTGGAATAAGGTTTGAAAATTTTGGAGAAGAAAAGTGAGCAGCTATGGAAGAAGAGGAAGAATCAAAACGTTTTTTGAAGAGTAGGTTTCGTGGATATTTTCAATAAATTAGAAGGGCAAAAAGGTCATTTAGAACCCTTTTATATATTTTTTGCTAATTCTGGACACGCGATAAAATGTTATTTTTCGGTGAATTTTTTATAAAACTTTTACATTTTTTGGACATTTCATAAATTTTTCCTAAATTTTAAAGTAAAAAATTATTCATTAATTATTCTTAACATATGTCTTTAGGACACATGTTAACAAAATCCTTAATTAAATTAATCTAATCCTAAGAACATCTTCAACCCTATTGTCTTGTTTTGTGTTGTGATTCCTATGTGGCATGAGACACAAGACAATGTCTTTTTTATGTGGCAAGATGATATTCACACAAGACAATGAGATAAAAAAAAGTGTTCTCTAATGCAAAAGTTTGAGAAGACATTAATTTTTTTTTTCAACTTCCAAGACAACTCCTCCACTTCTTCATTTTTTTATAAATATTTTTATTCATAATTGATGATGTGGAGACAAAATCATTATGAAGTGCAGTTTAGATCTAGACAACCAACTTCACATTGTCTTTGCCATGCCAACTTTATGATTTATTTTATATTTGTATTGGAGAATGATCTTTGAAATGAAAGCTTGTCATTTTTATGTGACAACCATTTTTTCTAAACTCACAGTAGAGTTGGAGATGCTTTAACATACAATGTGTCAGAGACATTGTAACTTGTGATTAATTCCTTCCTCTCTTTCCTAATCTAGGGTTTGGATCTCGGGGTTGGGAGGATGGGATTATTAATTAGTTTAGTAATGTCTCCATCATATTCCTGGTACCTTATCATGTGGAAAAGTGCTGCTCTACTTAGAACCTTTCTTGACCGGCCACAAACATGATAATTATATCATTACAAATAAAAAATGGCTTTGGAGTTTTGTTAAGACTGTTAGAGCGTCATTAGTAAGGCCCATCCCATTTTCTAGATTCTAGATTTAGAATATAGGAGCTCATTTTGTAGAATAATAAGTCTCATTCCTAATCCCAATTTCTACAATTTTGGTCTCAATCCATCCATGGGTGCTAAGGGTTGGGCCTCCCAATTTCTAGATTCTAGATTGTAGAAACTCGTTTTGTAGAATAGTAAGTTCCAATTTGAAGCCAAACTTTCTAGATTCTAAACTTTATATTATTTTTTTCCTACATTAATTTTTGACCACACAATTTTTCATTTCCTACTATTCTCATACAAATCCAACCCATTCTACATTTACCTTTTTTTTGAAATTTTGGACTCCAAATTGCATTGGAGAGTCCCAACTACTAATGATGCTCTTAGTGTTACTATCTGCAGCTTGATTATTAGCGAATGTATGAAATTATATCTCAACTGTAGGGGTGATTCGTCTTTCTTTGGGAAAGTAGATTCAAACACGGAAGCAAGCTCACGTTTAGAATGGGTGTCAGTCGGTCTACTCAAAGGAAGTGGAAGTGAGGATTAAGGCTTTGGAGAGGAGCTGGTAGAACATGCATGCATGGAATGACAATCATGATATTGTCAATGAAATTGAACAGATGTTTGCTAAAATTTCTTCTCCACGCCAATTGTTTGTTACACATTTTTGTTATGTCGGTTGTTAGGATAAATGACAATTATGAAGAGAGAAAAATAAAAGAAAAAGAAAAAAAAAAAACAATGGAGGGCCGCCGCCCTGCTCTAGATTCTAGGGTTAACATGCTCTTTTACTTTCCCTTTTTCCTTTTTCCTTTTTCCTTTTTTTGTTTTTATTTTTTCTGGTACTCAATTCCTCATCATTCTTTGTCCCATTATGTTATTTGGACCGCTGTTCGAAGGGAAGGGTTCAAGCACGTAGGCTGTGAATTACTCGCGATCATCCCCCCCCCCCCCCCCCCACCCCCCCACACACACCCACACACACACACACACACAAATGTAGTCCAAATATCCTTTTCGTTCACTTAAGTATGAGTGTTATTAAACACATCCTAAATTCTCTTTACCCTCTCCTTTATTTTTCAAAAATTAAACTATGTGTTTACCCCTTCCAACTAAATTTAAAAAAAAATTACAACTATTTTTTTTTTACTTCTGATTAAATATCTAATTTTTTCGCTTTTTTTTTAGAGAACTTGACAATTTCTAGTCTTTCATCCTTAAACAAATAAAAAAAAATTCTAAACCTTCTCTTCATCAAATTTTATTATTAAAATTTTTAATAAAAAAATAACATATCAAACATTCTATCCAGAGTGAAGATTAAGGACAATTTCGAAGATAAAAAAATTTCGAAGAAGGTGAGCAATGGTTGTTAGAAAATATTGAAGTTAAAAAATTTATGGACGAAGGTAACAATCATAAAAAAATAAGTTAATATAATAATACAAATATTTAATTAATAAATTAGAAAAATAAAAATACAAATATTTATTTGATTTAAAAAATTAGGGAATATAGGGGTTAAGAAAGAAGGTGAACTGAAAAAATATATAAGGTATACTTAACAAAGATAATAAAAGACACTACAAAAATATTGTCAAATAGCGACTGATCTCAGCGTAAGAAGCTAATTCGTCATTGTGTTCGTGACTGCTAGGCGACTAGCGAAAAATTATAGTATGTGAAACAAATCACCACATTTTCGTAGCTAGTCTGTCGCTGAAACGTTAGTATATATGTAGCAACGTATTAGCGACGGACGTATTCCATCGCTACCAAACGTTTTAATTCCAGAGTCATCATTTCACTTTCACCCCCCCCCAACCAAATTTGTTCACCTCTCTCTCTGTCTCTCTCTGCAATCAATCACCTCCCCCCAATACGACCCCTTGCTTCGGCCACCCCCTTGTTCTGGCGACCTCCCCTTTCACCTCTTACAAAATACAGGTAATTACTGATGGAACTTAGCGACAGAACTCAATCGGTCACTAAATAGCGATGATCGGGCGACTGTCATGCGACCGAAAGTTTATGTAAAAGACGTTATAAATTTACGCTGCTGTTTACGTTGCTAGTTCGTCGCTAACAGTCTACCGAATGATTAGCGACCAAATTTTTTGTCGGTGGCCACGAATAAGATTGCAACAGCAGCCTTTCCTTTTCATTCTTAAAATTTCAACCCAAAATAATTTTTCCCCTAAATCCTTCTCTTTCCAACACCGGCCCCCCATACCTTACCCTGGTGATCGCCGACCTCCTCCTCCATCTACGGCGACCCCCGACCCCTCTCTCTATCTCTGTGACCTCCTCCTCTGCATACTTCCCTTCTCCTCTGTCACCTAGTCCCCTCCTCCTCCTCCGCCTAGTCCCCTCCTCCTTCGCACAGAGATCAGGCGATTTGAAAGTGTTATAAGGCCGACGCATAGAGATCAGGTGATTCGGAAGTGCTACAAGTCCGTCGCCAGCAAAAGGTTGAGGGATATGGTCGACGACCAGAAGGCGTTGGCTACACTAAATGGCGCTCTTCGTAATGAGTGGTTAAAGAAGAAATTTTGGAAGGATATGAAGAAGAAGATAGACACTCCGGCCTATAAGACCAAGTGCAAGAAGGCAAAAGCTACCCGTGCTAAGGGTGGTCACCACACAGGTGGATCCAAACCAATTTCAGAGCATTATCGACGGTTTGTGAGTATTCTTATTTATTATTTTTTAATTGTTTAATTTTTACGTTTAGTTATTAATTGATGTTTAATTATTATAGTGCGAGGAGGTCTCAAGGGCAGGCGGAGACCCGAACATCATCGACTTTTCCAAAGTTTTTGAGTGTACCTATATGCGAAAGAAGGATAGAAAGCTCGTAGATGATCGGGCGACCAAAGCATATGTATGTTTTCCGAGTCCTATCTAATTACATTTCTTCTTTGTACTTAACTATATTTAATTTACCTAAATAGCTAGTCTTAACTCTAAGGATTCTAAACATAACCCTAATTAGCAATATAAATCAAAGATAGATATAGAAAATATATGACACCCTAACCATAACAATACTTAATAGTAACTAAAATATGAATATTAAATCTAAATCTATTCACCTATATAAATATAGGAGACGTATGAGACTTTAGAGAGTCGAGTTGGTGAGGGAGGGAGTGCTATTGGGGTTTGCCGAGGGGGGAGCTGGGACTAGTCAGCCACCGACGTCGGCTGTGAGGAACAACTTGTGGATACAAGCTATCGGTAGAGGGAAATATGGCAACGTGTACGGTACCGGATCATTGGCATCCCAGTCGTCTGTTTACTCCAGAGCTTCTCTTCTATCTCCACCTCCACCTCCAACTATAGATACACAGACCAGCGCTGCTACCGGAACCTACAATTTGGAGCATATTACACATATATTAGTGGCCCTATAGGGTCAGATGACCCAGCTGACCGGAATTGTAGGCACAACATGTTTGATTTCTACTACCAATGCACCGGCTCCTGCTTCGACCTTAGCGCCTCCGGCACCGGCCCCAGCTTCTACTTCAGCGCCAGCGGCAAGGGCTCCTCCTTCGACCATAACACCTGCTGCATCGGCTCCTACTTCGACCACGGCACCTTCTGTCACGCCGGCGACTCTTCTAGGCATTATTCCTGCCCAAGATGTACAGTGGGTCATTAGTTTGGTGCTAGAACAGTTATATTTGTGCGGACAGCCGCCTCTACCTTCGCCACCTCCTCCACTTCCTCCATCATCAGATTGATGTTGTATGATATTTTGTTGTATTGGATCGATGAGTTTTTGCGGACTTTATGGAGTTTATGTATTATTTGATGAAATAGGTATTACTTGAGTTTATGTATTATTTTGTGTATAGGTATTACTTGAGGGATTTGTGGATTAGTTTGTAAGGTTTGAGCTAGGATTTGAATATATATATTGAGTTCATGTTATTGCATATATTGGTGTTGGATGAATATGTGTACTGTTGGAGGAATTTATGGAGTTCATGTTATTGAATATATATATATATATATATATATATATATATATATATATATATATATATATATATATATAGACAGATTTGAGCAAAGTAGGAACCAATTATTCTAGCAATAATAAGAAGCTCAGCGACTGACCAGCGACAAAATACCGACATAAATTTTCATCGGTAACATGCTATCTGATAAGCAATTATGTACCAGACGAGTTAGCGATGGAAATTTCTGTAGCTAAGCTTCTGGAAAATTTTAATTATGGCTCACAAAAGTCTGTTGCTAATACGACGAACTAGCGACTCCTACCGACGGGATTTATAAGTTGTTAATCCGTCGCTGAATTTTGTCGACAATTCTGTTGGTGAGTTATCGCTGTAGCGACGAATTACCGACGTATTTTTCATAGCTATAGTAAACCTATCGACGTACACTTTCCATCGTTAATCCGTCGATAAATATAAATTGTGACGGATAAGTCATATTTAGCGACAGATTTGTCCGTCGCTAATTACCTATATTTTTGTAGTGTCTAATGTCCCCCTGCTCCGACGTTCTCTTCTCGACCATCTTCGGCCATTATCGATCGTCCCCTCCTCGAACCCCCTCTTCGGTCCGCTTCTACTCGACACCCCCTTCAGTCCGCCTCCACGTTGTTGAACCAAACTAGTTACAACGAGTCTTGTTTTGATAATCGACTAAACAATAATTAATATGATTCAATACTACACATACAAATGCAAGTCAACTGCACTGCTACGTCACTGAAGTCAAGATGTAGCATTGATTCAAGAGAGTTATTGAGTCTGTATTTTTATTTATTTGAGTCTAGAAAATAATGTGAGTTGAGTCTTATTTGGCAAATAGAGATTTCAAATTTATTTACTCAGTCCACTGCAAAACTGTCAAAAGCTCAATCCAAATAGTCCACCTAAAATAAATCAAAAAGTCCACAAAACTAAAATCAACATTCTGGAAAGAGGCCTACCGAATTTTGGCCGAACTCGGTCTCAAATTGAACTGTGCCTGAACTCGATTAGCCAGGTTTGGTTTTTCTGGATAAATGGTCTTCCACTTAACCAGGAACTCAACATTTGACTTTTGGAACATTGGAGGACTGAACTAGGGCCAAATTATGCTTCCTAGATTCCTATAAATAGAGTACCATTTCTCCATTTCCAAATCACTTATTCATTCATTCTTCTCATTCATATTTCATTCCATTTGAGTGTTTTATAATCTTCTGATCTACAAAACAACAGCTTCCTAATCTTTGCCTGCCAAGTTCGAGTCGATTAGAAGTTTTTTGAGTTGTACAAACTTGGAAAGTTCAAAGCTCATTTCAAAGAAGTCTATAAGTTGTTGTGCTCTTTTGTAATGCCCCAGTCCCAAAATACGTAGGACTAGGTAACGTACATGCCAGCCGTATAATAAATATACGTAAGCTATATATGCAGTATGTTAATAGTCATAGCTCACTAAATCTCATCCACAAAAAATAAATGAATAAAGATATTATTAAATCAATTATAAAAGTCAATGAACAAGTTGTTGGGTAGAGACAAATTCACTACCAAGTATTAAACTAGAAAAAAATAAATAGCAAAATAAAGAATTTATCACAAGCAACAAGGATGATACAAGGGCAAGACATCTTCGATAGAGAGAGAGAAAGAGAGAGAAGATCACGATCCCGGCTAGTATTTATGTGGAAAGTCATGAACATCTACTCCTGGATAGATCACCAGGTCATCAGAAGGACGTAACAACATACATAAAAATATGCCATATAAACTGAATATAAATGTCACATAATCATTGGTAAAAGTAAAATATTCCATATCACAACATGGGCCAGTATTCCATCATCGAAATAGTGGACCACACCTACAACCAAACAAGGACAAGACGTGGCACACTATTCTGCGATAAGACACTGTCCCATGCATGGTTGGAACAGAGTGTGACAAGACATCAAACAAAGGTCACCTAACCATTCTAATATGAATATGCAGTTAAAAACAAACCTTTAATGTATGGGCACTCTAGCTATATAGGATTGGTATAGTCCCCTCTCTGGGCACTAGGGGCCTACGTACATAACGATGCTCGAATATCAGAGGAAATTATTAACAATGGGGGTAATCTCACCCACATCTCCGACGAAGCTCACGGGTTACAAAAAGGAATATACAATCATAGGCCATAAGCTAAGGAACTGTCCTTCCCACCATATGCACATATCTATGTCGTATCTACGTCATTGTACCTCTAATAACTGCTAAGTCTCCTAGCATGCATCTATTTAGCAGTTATACCTAATGCATACGCATTAATTAGTGATCATGCAACGCACAAGTTCCCTCTATATGATATTAACAACTCATACCTCGTGGCACACCTGTGTCACGGTTTATGAAAATGCTTACTAAACAAGAGGTAGTCCTTTAATTCTAGGTCCATATGCATAGATGAATAAAATCAATAGTAACGACTATCTCAGTGGGTTGCACCCTAGTGTAACTTGGATGTACAGTTTTATAAATATTGAAACAATCACTAAACAATTAACATGACGGTAACATGCTAAACTTTAAAAGTAATAAGCACTAATATGTAGTATATATGCAAAAATATGCAGTAAATATACAATAATCGATGTAGTAAATATGGCTAGGTATCTTGCCTGGTAGTGTTGCGACGATATGTCAATGTTCTGATTAGTCCAATAGCCATGTTCGTGGTGATGCAGTCCGAATTCGCGAGAAATAGGAACACACAATTAATCATCATCAACTTTGATAATCAATAAAAATTTGCATACTTAATAAATAAATAAATACATATACATATATTTATTTATTTTTGAAAATATTTATAGTACTAAAAAACTATATTCTATTAGTTAAAATCTTTGGAGATAATAATTTTGAAAATATAGAAAATTATTTTTAGGTTTAAACCTAAATTTTGTCAAAGTATAAACTTTTAGGTCAAAAATCTATAAAATAATATGATAATATATTTCCATAAATATATTCTTAAAATATTAATTTAAAAATATTTTTTTGTTTTCCCAAAATGAATAATAATAGGATTAATAATAGTAATAATAACAATACTATATATAATACCTAAAAATCCCTATACATAGTATTCCATCAGTAATAAATATAATAAACTAATAAAAATAATTAATAAACTAATTTTTGTAATAATAGTAAAGGTAGTGATGCTCTCTCGTATCACGCATAAAAAAGAGAAAAGTTAGAAAGAGTTGAAGAGAGAGAAAATAACAGTAAGAGAGAGGAAAATGACGAGAAATGGGTCTCTCCTGGAAGAAGAAGCTTGAAAGAAGTAGAAGAAGGGGTCGGAGAAGAAAGGAGGACTCACCGAGATCAGGCCGGTCGCGACTTGTCGAGACGGCAATTTTATTAACGACGGCGGAGGCTGGAAACGACAGCTTGTTCGTTGGCAAGAAGGCGGCGTCGCAGGTTAGATCTGGCATGATGGTATAGGGATCCAACAGAGGAGACGCAATAAAGGTGCTCGCATGTGGCGACGCTGGGCTTGGCTCGCACTAACAGGGGATTGGTAGTAGGCACGCACGGTGATTCCTGTACGGCGTTAGATCTAGGGCCGTGGACTGATGGTTGCTGTGTTGCGGAGGTGATGTAGTAGCTGGTTGGGAGGTGGGAGATAGTGGTGATTTCGTGTGATGGCAGCACAGGTGGAGACAGTTGTTGGTGATGGTGGGGCCGATGGTGTCGTGGCTAGGAGTAGCAAAGTCTGGTCGGCCAGACATGGTAGAGGGGCCTCGGGAGGAGCGGTGGATTGTGATGGAATATGGCATCTAGTGTCATAGTCGATGGCGGAGGTGGTATGGTTTGGATGTTCTAGGAGGTCGGATCATCATGGTGGCCACGGCGGTAGGTTGTCGGAAGAGCAGTGGTGACGGCTCATATGGTCGGCTACTGCAGTAGTGGTCAGTGAAAGGGGCGTTTGCCATGGCGGTGGTCAGAGTTGGGGACAGTGGGAAGAGGTTGGAAGGAGTAGAGGGGTTGATGGTCGGGCACGACAGCACACGATGGGTGTGCTCTGGCAAGTTGGCTGCCGGTGACAGGGCTGGGTGCGACTAGGTTATGATTAGAGTTTAATACAATTTGGTGGTGTAACAGACACGTGACCTGCGTGACACATGGGTGTGTCTGTGTCCGAGATTTTCGGACACGGAGATAGAAAAGATGATTGTATATGTATGGCGGCATGGAATAGTGGAAAGACACACGGGGGCGAACCCGAGGCCGGTACGACTGACGCGGTGAATAATGGTAGACGCAGACACGGTGCACAATTTGGTGATGGCTCTTTGTAGGATTCCGGTAGATGATTTGGAATTAGGTAAAACAAAGGGATAACTCCCCTTAAAAAGGTGGAGAAACTCCCAGTTGGATAAGGAATAGTAATCTTTAAAACCCCTTTAGATAATCTCACAATTTATTTAAATCAATAAATTTAGTTTAAACTAAGTCGTTAAAATCTAATCCCCTTTTTATATCAAAATAAATATTCTAATTATTTTAAAATACATTTTCATAAATTAAAAATAATTTCAATAAAATTGTTAGAAATAAATTCTACAATTATCATGTATATATCACACGCTAAATATTATATATGTATTTATATAAAAAAAACACAATATTGTAATATAAAAGTATATATGAAAAATATTTATTTTAAAATAATAGTACAAAAAGTAGAGTTGACTAACTTTAGATGTGTCCCATTATATAATCAACAAAAAATGAAAATATATTTTACCTTATATTGGACAAAAATATTTATTTTCTATTATTACTAAAAGCCTATTATAAATTTTTTACATACACGAATATATCAATACGTATTTATACTCAATGAATAAATACCATGATTAAATAAAAAAAATATATAGTAAAATTGTTGGGGGTTTACATCTTCATATAAAAGAACAAGTTGTAAAGAAGTTGCAAGTTTTCGGATAAAAGCTTGCATTTTCTCGAGATAGTGGATTTAACATCGAGCAAGAGTTCTCGAGACTGGATTAATCCTCTCAGAGGGAGACCGATATAAATTCTTGGTGTTATCTGTTTGATCTCTTTACTTTACTTTACTTACTTGCAAGTTATTTATTTTTTCCACACTTTACTTGCATAGTATAGCCATATACCTTTTTAGTTGATAATTGTTGACACGAACTATATTCACCCCCTATAGTTTTCCTCAATTGGTATCAGAGCAGGTTCTTTGTTACAAGCTTTAAATCATAAGAGTTATACAAATGGCAACTGTGAAGTCTATCTTCACGGGTGAAGGACAATCCACAAATAGACCTCCTCTAATTGATGGCACCAACTAGACATACTGGAAAACACGTATGACTTTTTATTTCAGATCACTAAACTTCCACCTCTGGTCAATAGTTGAAGATGGCTACAAAAAGCCCCCTAAAATTGTTGTTGATGGCACTCTTGTTGAAAATCCTAACGACAAATATACTGATCTAAAGAAGAAACAATCTAGTCTTAATGCCAGAGCAGTAAATACCTTATTATGTGCTTTAGATATTACTGAGTTTAATATGGTATCTATATGCACAACTTCACATAAGATCTGAAAACTTCTTGAGGTAATTCATGAATGTACTTCACAAGTGAAATAATCTTGGCACTTTGCGTATCTTCTCATGGTTGGAATATACTTTGCCAAGGGAAGATAGAGGGTTGACAATATCGAAGAATCTGGGAAACATCTGAGTATTCGTCTCATTTGGCTTCATTTTGAATGCCTCGTATTCTTGTGTTAAACGACTGATCTTTGATTCTTTAATCTGTGTGGTTCCTTTATGAGTCACCTCCAGAAGCCTCCATACTTCGTGTGAGGTGGAGCATGTAGAGATCCTGTTGAATTCAGTCTTGTTTATTGCACAGAAGAGAGCATTAATAGCCATAGCATCTAGACTTGCCTGTTTCTTTTCCTGGTCAGAATATTTATTGTGGGGTTTTTCAACAAGAGTCCCCTCGACAGCTTTTCTGGCAAGCTTTTTGTAACCATCAATGCTGATGGTCCACAGATCAAAGTCTAGAGACTTGAGATAAAAACTCATCCTAGTTTTCCAGTAGGTGTAGTTAGTTCCGTCAAATAGGGGCAGCCTATTTGTGGACTGTCCCTCACCATAGTTGGAAAAGGTAGGTTGTGTATCTGCCATGGATCAGCTCTAGGATGTTAATCCAAATATAAGAGAACAAAGCTCTGATACCAATTGAAGTACGTGTAGGCAACTCTAGAGGGAGGTGAATAGAGTATGTGTCGATAATACCCAATTAAAAATTAACTCTATTCAAGTCCAAGCAACAAAAATAATAATCAAAGTATAAGTACGGAATATAAATAGAGATCAGAGAAGCATACGCAGACGCAACAGTTTTTAACCTGGTTTTTCTCGTGGAGGACTAGTCCATGCCTGAGAACTCTAGCTCAGGATTGAAATCCACTATTTATGAAATAGAGTACAACTACATGCCTTTATTCAGAAGGGTACGCTAACTTCTTACAGATTCGCGGATGGCAAAACTTGGAATTGTCCAAGTGACTTCTTTTGAAACTTTTGCACACAAACTTCTAGTTGACTCGCACTAAGCACCTTGGGGTCTTGGAAAGTTTTTTAGCTAGTTAGATGAGAAGAAGAAGCTCTAGAATGTATAGGCTATAAGAGAAGAGAAGATAAGAAGATTGGATGATTGAAAATGAGAGAAATCAAGGCCTATATATACTTGTCTAGAGAGGCAGAGTTCGGCCAGAACTCTGTTCAAAAATTTTAAATATTTAGCCGTTGGACAACTAGTAGCCAACAAGCCCTAAAAATTAGTTCCTAATTTTAAGGGGGCCAGTTTCAGCCCGAACTCTGTGTCGGACAGAGTTCGGCCCCAACTCTGTCTCCTAGGGGATAGAAAGTTTAAATGGGCTATGTAGGCTTGGCAAGTTTTGGGGTTTATTTGGTGGAGCTTTAGGTATTAAGTCTACGGTTGAGATACTCAGTGTGACTCAACTTACAATATCCTATACTCAATAAAAATAAAAAATACAGACTCATAGTACAAGTAACAGCACTGTCGAAGCAATCGTCGATGATGTCTTTCTTGAACTGATATGTGATAATGTTCTATTTTGGAGCTTGATGGAGCTTGATGTGTCAAGTTGGATTAGAATAGATATAGTTTTGTTAGTTATCAAGATTAGGTTGACTATGGTCCAGTTTGGGTCAACAATTTTCCCCATTTTGATAATTGACAAAAAATATGATATTTGTATGTCGCAACATTCATACCTGGACACATGGAATAAAGATAATAGCTCCTCCATAGATGAACATGTCGGCTCCTCTGTAAATAGATATGTCCTGAGACAAGCTCTAATCCAAGCAAGCACAACATAATATATATAGAAGCTCAAAGCACATATCAAGTATTCCCAAAGCAAATATCAAGTATTCTCTCCCTTTGTCATTTAGCAAAATAAAATAATGGCTCCTCCATAAAAGTAGACAAAGTGAATATGCAATCACACAACTGGGAACCATAGCCATAGAGAGAGAAATTACTAGCAGTTTTATACCTCAATACTAAACCAAAGTGCATTGTTTTGAAAGAAATACAATTCATGAAGGAAATAGAAATACTATAACTCAAAGTTTTAAAAAACTACTACATAAAGTATAATGAAACTACAGCCTAACATCAGCAGCATCAGCAAGTAATAAACTACGACATCATGGAGCATATGATGGACTAGCAGAGTCTGAAGGGTCGCTGGCAGAGCAATAAGGGTTAACAAATGCCGTGTCCGGGTCCAGATACCGCTTGACCCATGTCTCGTCAATACGGTAACCTTCGCGAGAAGGGTCCCGTACCATAGGGAATGACATAATAGGATGGGTGGCCAAGGTGTACTGGAGGTCGTGCAACGAGTTGCTGATAGCACTCATCTGAAGGGTGGTGCGGTAGTCCACCTGGGTCCAACGTTCGTCTTCCAAATGGAAGCAATCGCGCAACATCGCCTGGATGGAATCAAGAGTAGAAGGAGGCTCGGCCTCAAGAGCATCAAGAGCATCAGAGTCAGAGGATGCAGTAGCAGCAATAGTCCTACGTGCCTTGGACAAAGAGACATGAGCAGGTAGAAACTGACAGTCATCAAGAGGGATGTTGAAGGCACGAAAAATCTTTGGAAGGTACATGGCATAAAACAAGGATTTTGGTTTCGGTCACGCACGAATCATCCAGTCCATCATCGTACGAGGGATGTTGAACGGAAGACAAAAGTGAAGATGATATAGAGCCAAGATCTCAAGATAAGTGATTCATCGGTGGATCCCGCTTTGGGCAAGATCGAGAAAAAGATGATCCGATGGAGTTCATAAAAATAGTTATTGAGATATTTGGCTAGAATCTTGCGAGGACATGTGTTAGGAGAACACAACACATCCTTGAAACCCTCAAGAGTGGTATCACCGAGAAATTGGAACTGTCGGGCATCAACAAGTTTTTCCCAAGTGTTGGGTTCTAGGAGTTTAAGGTAATTGGCAAGTTCGAAATCGTCAAAAGATATGTCAATACCGGTGACACGGAAGTAAATTCGTGTGCATCATGAGTTAAATTATAGTAAAGCATATGTATGGCATTGAGATAGACAAGAGATGAAGTTGTGACGAGTTCATCTAGGCATAAATCGTGAAAAAGTGCATCATTTATCGAAAAAATTGTGAAGTTTATCGGATAGCCCGGGAACACACTACGTGAGCGAAAGTCCGTGTACCACTCATTGGATGCATCCAATAAGACAAAAATTTGCTCATTGTAGGTGTTGGGATTTGGTGGAGGTGGTAGATTGAACAAAGGATGACTAGGAGGAGAAGAAGGAGGATGAGGGTTAGATGAAGATGCTCCCTCACTTCTCATCCTCTTTTTTTTACCAAATAAATTTGGAGCCATTGATAATGAAAATATGAATTTGAAATTAAAGTAGATGAAAAAAGGAGTTATACCTCACAAAAGTAGTTGGAGATGGAAGAGATCCACCAAAAACCCTTAAATCTTGAGTTTGGGGAAAGATAGCCCTAAGATTTGAGTTTTCTAGGGTTAGGGTTTGAGGAGCAAGGGTCTAGAGGGAGGTAGAAGAAGAGAAAAGTGATATGAGAGAGAGAGAGAGAGAGTTCGGGTATATGAGGATTATGGCCAGCAGGTCGGGTTAAATCGTGGCTGTCAGATCAAAATTGAATGGCCAAGAGCAACTGGGGGTTCTGAAAACAGTCACACAGAGTTCGGCCCGAACTCTGTGTAGGACAGAGTTCAGCCCGAGTTCTGTTGGTCTGGCTCCAGAACACAGAAAAGGTTTTAAAAGGAAAGTTTTGATAGAAAAATTCTTAAATAAAAATATTGAATGTTACAAGCCATAAAAATAGTATGGCCATATAATAAATATTGTTAAAATGATGATCATCACAGTAAAACTGTTTTAGGTTAGTTGTAGGGGTCGGATCCCAGCTAGCGGTATTCCGAAGACTAGTGCACCGTATCGCTTAGGCTTTCACATCTTGTTGTCAGAAGGGCCCTTTCGGCTTGTATCCAAAGCAATGTTACCATGAATGATGTACGTTATAATCGTTATTTACGCAAGTACAACTTATTGTATGATAGTTTCATCCAAAATTACTAACTATTGATGAAAAAAATTGAAGCGCTCTCCGGCTAGTGGTTTTGTAAAAAAATCTGCTAGCTGATGTTCAGTGTCAATAAATTCTAAGTTAATAGTGTCGTGCTATTGCTGATCATGTAAGAAATGATGTCTAATCTCTTTATGCTTTGTGCGTGAGTGACATACTGGGTTCTTGGTCAAATTTATTATACTAGCGTTATCATAGAAAATAGGTATATGTTTGAATAGTAAGTTATAGTCTTCAAGAGTTTGCTTCATCCATAGAATCTGTGCATAACAACGACCAACTGCGATGTACTCAGCTTCTATTGTGTATAGTGGACATAATTCTGCTTCTTGCTAAACCATGAGACTAAAGCCTTTCCTAATAAATGACACGTACTGCTGGTACTCTTACAGTCGACTTTGCATCCCACAAAATCCGTATCGAAATATCCGATTAAGTCAAAAGAAGTGGTTTTGGGATACCACAAGCCTACTGTAATCATTCGTTTATGATATCTAAAGATACGCTTAACAGCGGTCATGTGTGATTCTTTAGGATTAGCTTGATATCTAGCACATAAGCAAACGCTAAACATAATATCGGGATGACTAGCAATTGAATACAATAGACTACCAATCATACCTCGATACTTACGTTGATCGATCGGTTTGTCACTTTCATCAAGTTCCAGCTTTATTGTAGTAGCCATAGGAGTGCTGATAGGTTTGATGTTGTCAAGCTCAAACTTTTTTAGCATGTCCTTTGTATACTTCGACTGACTGATGAAGACGCCTTGCGAGTATTGTTTGATTTGCAGTCTAAGGAAGTAGTTGAGCTCCCCCATCATGCTCATCTCAAACTCATTCTGCATACACTTGGAATAATTTTTGCATAGACCCTCATTAGTAGACCCAAATATGATATCATCTACATAGATTTGTACTAACAAAACAGTGCCACCAAGGGATTTTATGAAAAATGTAGTGCCTATTTTCCCTTTTGAAAAACCTTTATCAAGTAAGAAAGTACTAAGGCGTTCCTACCAAGCTCGAGGAGCTTGTTTGAGGCCATAAAGAGCTTTCTTAAGTTTAAAAACATGGTCAGAAAATTTGTAATTTTTAAAACCAGGGGGTTGCTTGACAAAAAGCATTTATTTAATAAAACCATTTAGAAAAGCACTTTTTATATCCATTTAAAAAAGTTTAAAGTTTTTGAAATTTGCAAAGGCGTAAAACATCCGAATAGATTCAAGTCGTACAACAAGAGCATACTGTTCTACATAAGAAACGATTGAACAAATTTTTTGCTTTATTGAACGTATAAGGTATCTGTGTACAAAGAAGGAAGTCCTAAACAGGATATTCTAAGTATAGGTAAAAGAGGCTTCTGGGAAAGTGTAACGGTGGAGATCGAGCACTGCAGCGACTCCTTTACTCCGTTGATGATCTGCCGACGAATCAACCTTGCTACGACTCTCTGGCACCTTTGATGGGACTCTATGGTCACCGATCAAGAGGCTGTCTAGAGGAGAAGATCCCTTGAAGATGGTTGGTTGGTTGGTTCTTTGGTTGATTGGTGGATGAGGGTGGTCGACTCTTCATGGATAGAGATTGCTGATCCTTTAAAGATTTTCAATTGTTGATTTTTTTTCTGTCAATCTTTCTCTATCGATGCTTTGGTGGAAGAAGAACTCCTTCTATTTATAGAGAACCGATCATATATGCGATGTGCATTAGGGTTCCTAAGATATGAAAAAATCTGTCGTCATTGTACGGTCTAGACTTCTGCGATGCTGACACGTAACGGATATCGAGATTCTCCTCAAACGAGATCTCTGGTGGTTATAAACACACGTGGCGCATGCCGATTTGCTTGCTCGGATACAGCCGAGTAAATCTTGGGATTTTATTCTAGATTTAGAGTCTAAATGATCCTCGTCTAAGATTTAAATCAATTTGATATGATATCAATCATGATTTAATCCCAATCTTCTTTGCAGGAGGCGGTTTAAACAAACCAATTGGGGTAGACCCATGCTTCCTGTGCCTCTGGTGAGGACTAAGTACTGCTATGCTTCTGGGGCGATGAGTAGACCGTACTTCTAGAGACGACGGAACCTCTGTACTTTCAAGCGACGAGTGGACTTGGCTTTGAATGACGACGAGACTTCTGTGCATATAGAGCAACTTATGAAGCTGTGTTTTCGGATACCAGAGTCACTCTGTTGTAGGCGATAAGTAGGCTTGTGCTTCAGGTTGGTGAGGTTACTGTGCTTTTGGAGCGACATGCTGACTTGCATTGGTTGTAATGGGAATTCCTAAGTCTTTTGTAGAGAAGTGACTTAAGCTTCTGAAGCTTCTTAACCAGAGCATATGATTGCACCATAGAAATAGAGATAGTGTGAGCATATCACCATCCTGCATCTCATGCGGACGCAGGTAAGTAGTTGCGCCTCTGAACAGTGATGGCGTTGGCTGCGAAGGGAAGGGTATGACACCCTTGCTCGACTGAGATTGGCGCAGGCAGGTAGCTGCGCCTCTGGAGTGAAGACACTGGCTTCTAAAGTAAAAGAAGGAGAGGGGGGTCTACCCCCATCTTGCTTCTGAGGTTAGCGCAGGAAGGTGGCTGCGCCTCTGGCTTGAAAGCTTTGGCTTCTGAAGCAAAGAAAAAATAAATATCCGCTCTTTAAGGAACTTCCCTCTTAATTGCCACCGTAATATGGGGAATTCCAAGGGTCAAAGACTAACAATCAAAGTGCTGAGTCTTAGGTTCGTCCCATTAATACGAGAATTCTGACTGTCTGCCATGTGACATGTGCTCTGGGACATTCTCGGTCCTATAAAAGGCGAAGTTCTTCTCTGAAGAGTCGTTGTCTTCTTCTCGGCATCCTTCACTACCATGCGAGATCCAAACTTAACTTCGATCGGGGATCAGTCTTGTGTAAGTTGGCTACTGGTTGAGACTTTTCTCATTTGTAGGAGCCATGTTCTTGTAGAAGAACTCTGTGTAGAAGGAGCCATCGCTGCCCTTAAGAAGTATGCAAATGTCCTTCTTAGGGAGTTCGACTCTGGGCCTCAGTCTTTTGCAACTTCTGCACTTTGGCGAAGGGATGTCTTCAGCTGAGATTTTTCATGCTTCTACAAGACTCCCTTCAAAGTGTCCCAAACTTAAGTCAAGCTCGGGATACTTTGAACATAAGCATGAACACATGTCAGGACTGTACGAGCTGGATGATGGCTGGTGTCATGCCTAGCTCTTAGCATTAATTGTCCCGAGTCATCGTTTTAGAGCATGGGCTCCTGACGGCTTCTTGATATTGGATCCTTTTGCACTTCGCAGGGATCGCGAATCTCTTTAGTAGAGGAGGTTCAGAGTCACGTTCCTTCGGTCACTCGTAGTACTGTCATCTGTTATAGAGTGGAGCTTTAGCTTAACTTGTAAGCTTCTTTCTGACCGATGTTTGGCTCGTGCTTGGACCATGCGAACAGTCTATATGAAGGAATATCCCCTTCAAGAGAAGACTCAGCTGCTTCAACAATGGCCTTGCTTGTCCGATGCTCGGCTTCTGACGACCCTGGAGTTTGCTTGAGGCGGTCGTAGGTGGCAAATCTTTTCATCCAAAGAAGCTGTAGTGTAACTACTACTGGATCTCGAAATGTCCCCTGTCCTAGATTTCATGGGAGTCAATGGTGTCTCGAACCCTGCTTCCTGAATTCGTATTGGTTGCTATGCCGACCGAGGAATGGCATGGCCTGTTGTTGTGGTTGCTCTCTCTGGCCAGCTGGGGAGATAGGGAGTCCTGTACTTGTCTTCAATCTCGGCTCGGGCCAGTAGCAGCTTCGGGCAGTGGCTTCCTTTTAACCAGGAAGTGATTGGCTATGTCACCGCCTCGTCCCCGCTATTGAGAGCTTGTACCACAATTTCAGCTTTCTTGTTCCCTTTGCTTTTGTCTTCAGAATAAAAAGGGAATCTTTATAATGGATTTGCCTAACCAGAGGTAATATGGACGTGGTAGGCTTGATCTTTGCTGGGGTATAGAACAATAATCCAGAGGTAATATGGACGTGAACTATTTTCTAGACCACCGGGATAAACTTATAACTGATGCGAGAAGAACGACTACTCAGAGGTAATATGGACATGGTAGTCGCATCTTCCAGGCGTAGAGGAGCAATCCAGAGGTAATATGGATGTGAAGTGCTTCATCTACTTGAGAGAATATATAGGAGGGAGGGAGAGATATCCCCTTACCAGAACTTATGGGCACCTTTTTCAAAGGATGTGGGTGCCTATGCTGGTTATGTCTTCAGCGTAATACTTCTTTAGGAACTTGTCGTTGATGGGCATCATTAGCAAGTCACCATTAGGCTTAGCCAGCCGATAAGCACCGTTGGAGTATACCATTTCTATGACGAACGGTCCTTCCCACTTGGGCTCGAACTTCCCAGCCATCTTGTGGGTCATCACCATCGATCTACGTACTGCCAAGACGAGGTCGTCCACCTGGTAAGATCTTTCGTGGACCATTTTGTTAAAGGCCTCGAAGATACGAGCTTGGTAAAGCTTAATTCTTTGCTACGCGAGCAAGCACTTTTCATCTAGCGCTTCTAACTCTTGTAACCGCCTGCGCTGATTGTCTTCGACGATTAACTGATTAGTGATCATGTTAGTAGATAACATCTTCTTAAAGACTTGACCTGTGCTGGTATCGGAGTCCCAAATTGAAGAGTCAGAAGAGTGTGAGTGCCATATGACTTCTTCCTCTGAATCTTCTGAGGTGGACATAGGTGTAACGTACCCCAGCCCTCGACGAGTACGTTGGTAGTAGTTTTCAACTTTTCCCTTTGGAGCACAAATTTGTAAGGAAAGACGCCAACCTTTGCCATAATTGATCCCTTTATTGCTATTCAGGTAGTAGCCCATCTTCTGGATGAGGTTTTTGGCCTACGCCATGTAGCGGTAGAACTGTATTTTGTCGCTGTCGAGGTTTGGGTCTTCAGGAGTTATTCGCTGCGGATGCTCCAATCGACCGAATATGATGGGTTCCTCTTCTTTTTTCCTAGCTGAAACTACGAAATAGGCACCCCAGGCAGGGACAACTCGGCTCATATGGTTAGCATTTGTCACTTGCGTCTGTAGTATACACAAAGAATTGTCCAGGAAATATTTGATGTTCCAGCATGCACCAGAGTAGTTCGATGACAACTTTCTATTAATGAAGTAGGATATTTTGTCCCGAGGGTTTACATCATCAAAAGAGTGGGCCTCTGTGTTGTCACAGACGTAATCTTCTAGTTCTTCGTTAGTGAGGACTAGAGCTGCCGCCGGAGGAGAAGGAGGACGCCTCCCTTTCAGCTTGATCATCAAGGGAATTATGGTCGGATGCTCATGCACCTTCATGGTCGGCCTTGGGGACCAACGGGGTAACCTTATTCGTATAGGCTCCTGACCATCTTCCATCATCATTGGAGGCGAAGGTGGAGCTTTGCCCCAAAGCTTAACAACGAGAGGCGCTGAAACCTTGGGAGGCCTCCCTTTCAATCGAACCTTTAAAGGTTCTTCGGCCACTGCTGCGCTTTCTGAAGCTATCTCTACCTCGTCGTCAGCATCATTGCTGTCGTTGTCCCAGGGACTGACTTGTATAGATCGGCATCCGTACAGTAGGCTTCAAGTCCTCGGAACGGGTCGATATCAGCGAACTCTGTTTTGATGGTCCCGTCGTTGGCCACATACTTCATACACTGGTGTAGGGTGGAAGGGACAATCATGTACTCATGGATCCATGGTCGCCCCAGTAATATATTGTAGTTTATGTCCATATCAATGACATAGCAAGTCACTTCAGTATGAAGGTCGTCGATCTGATATTTCAGGCAAATTTTATCCAGGGGCTCGCTCTTCCCGTATTGAAGCCACTGATTGTTGTGTTCGAGGTTGTCAACTGATGCATCAAAATCCCTAAAGTTTGAAGCAGACTTCTTAGAATAATGCTCAGAGAGGAACCTGGGTCGATGTGGATGTGAACAAACTTAATGGCACCGACATACCCTGTATAGTACAGGGGACGGTTGTGCCAATTATTCTTTAGCATAATGTCTTGCTGGATGAAAGTCATACTAAAAATCACTTCGACCACACTGTGGCAATATGGGCAAGCTGCGGGATCTACTTTCGGTGGCCGAACCTGGGTGAGGAAGGACTCAGTGTTCTGTAAAGCTTCACTGGGTGCATCTCGGGTCTCCTTAGAGAGGTAGAGGACTCGAAAAGTGATAATCTAGCTGGAGTATTACTAGTTACGCTAGAATATCGAAGTTATAGGGCTTGATAGGCCCAATTGCCGAATCCTTTCTGAGAGGTTTGTCGAAATGAATCTCCTTCTGTTTTTGCTTGTCCACGGTAGGGGCCCGGGATGGACCCGCCTCTGGTGCCTCGGGGGTTTTAGGTGGACCTGCTCTTGATATATCTGGGACATAGAAAGTATTTGGTGGAGACTCCTCTGGTCTGGAGCCTCGCTCTCCTCTTGCCTCTGCGCCGAGCGGGTGGTCACCAAAGCAGCGTCGGTCGACGTCGAGACCATGCGGCATGCCTTGCTTTTTTTTCCTTTGGCAGAAAGAGTCGTAGATGTCATCATGTCGGGAACCAAGTCAGGATGTATCTACATGACTTCGCCTTGAGGAGTAGAGAACGGGACGAGCCCTTGAGCGTTGTACCGTGTTGGCAGAAGGTTGACTACTTCCATCGTCGCCTTTGGAATAGGGATGGCGCCATCTTGCTCCTCTGTGGCTGGAAAACTCTGGAACTGGAGAGTAACTATGTTGGCCGTGAGGGTCTTCTCTTCGTAATTCAACGATATAACGTTGGTATTTATGAGATGCTGAATTTGCCTCTTCAACACATAGCTGTCTTGTGTTGAGTGATGGAAGTACTGGTGATAATGGCAATACTTGGGATGGTCTACCTTTCCCTCCTCATTAGGACGCCTGGGTGCCAGGATGCACAGTTTTCCACTCTTCGTAAGCATCTCGAAGAGCTCTAGCGTATCCTCGTCATTGAAGGAGTAAGTCTCCCTCGGCCTCTGCTCTTTCGCGGACTTGGGGTTTACACCTGTTGAACCTTTGGAGATGTTGACGGTCATAGCTTGCTTGCCTTTTTCGTCTTTAGGGTTGTTGCTAGGCGAGCGTCTTCCCATATCTTCGGGTGCATGAAAGTGTGGCCCCATGAGCTGCGCGTGCTGGGCTTTCCTTTGTGTGGCATCCGCCTATGTAATAAAAGGCGTCCACTCCATGCAGGAATCACTGTGCCACATTTTTGTAGCGGGCAACATGTTCTTACGACAGGAGTCCATAAGCATGGGCTGGGGCATGCCGGGTGGTAATCTGAGGGCTGCCTGGCGGAAGCGCTCGATGTATGCGCGGACAGGCTCTTTCTCCCTCTGGACAATTTCCTTGAGGGTTGACATGGTCATATCTATGCCTCTTTCGTAGAATCGGTCCACGAACCGAGTCTTCAGTTCTTCAAATGACGAGATACAATCGTTCGAAAGACTGCAGAACCACTCATAGGCTGCACCCTGCAGGGCTCCTATGAATATGTTGGACATGAGGGCGTCATCCTTTGGCAGATGCCCCGTTACTGATGCAAAGTACCTCAAGTATTATCGGGGAGACCCCTTCCCTTCATAAGGTGTAAGCGTCTTCAGATTATACTTGGGAGGATAGACGATGTTGTCCCACTCGGCAGGGTATGGCTGTCGGATCCCCATCTTTCGGAGCGTTGCTTGCTTCTTCTTGGCATCATGACGAGCATACAGCTCCTTAATGGCCTGCTGTATTTTGGCTGGCATTGCGGAGCCTGTAGCCGATGGAGTAGACGAGGATGGTCCCGCCTGATTGGCAGTAGGCAGCCTGCTGAATTCGTTGTTGGTTGGCAGATCATGTGAATGTATAGAGACAGCGGGGGCCATGCTACTCTTGAGGTCGATTATGACCGAAGATAGGGTCTTCATGGTGTCCGTCAGAGTATCTAACTTCGTCTCGAGGACTTTGATACGTCTGAGAGCTTCATTGTTGTCTTCCTTATTGCCATCGGCTATGAACACAGACCGAATGTGAGGGTGACTCAAGTAAGCCGTGGATCCTTCACTTTTTAGCTCAGACACCTAAGCCTCGCTATCCTGAGGATATACTGTAAGATTGTGATCTTCTTCGGACTCGGTATGGTTGCTACCCCCAATCTGGGGACTGGCTGTGCCAATGGAGACATCCGTGTCATATTGTACCTCCTCAGATTGGAATACAGGGTTGTCGTGCATGGTAGGAGGTTGGCTACCACTAGTTTTTAACAAGGCACCCAGTGCAGATCTGGAATGAGTGCTTTGCAACACACCGGCATCGGGTACCTTAGCTTTGCTGCTCTCTGACCACCTCTTCGGTTTAGCAATCAATATGGAAGGATTTTGGGAGGGCTTCTTGAAAGCTCTGGAACCCTGCGCCGCGTAGCATGTGGCGATGCGGGGTTCGTCTCCTCTATGGCTCACCAACCCTCTGTTAAGCCTCTAGCATAGAGTCGGTGTGGAGTAGAGTCTCTGGAAGTTGGAATGTTTGCTCGATGATGGCGCAGCCGTCTGCTGACAATAGCAGTTGATGGTAATCTGGGTACAAGAGTACCTTGCTTTAGGCACGTCGTGTGCCACATATTCTTCTACCACTAGGGAGAGGGTTGGATCTTCTGTCATATCACTCCCATTATACATGCAGGGAAACTACATGTAAGTACGGTCAGAGCGGGTCTGGAGAGGAAGCCTCTTGTCGCTTCTGCGAGATTGCTGCTCGCATGGCTCCTTCTCCGTGGGATGTACCCCCTGGCTTGGCTTATGCACAGAAGTACCCCAGTGGAAGGAAGATTCGACTGGTTGAGGCATCAGAGCGCGAGAGCCATTCTTGTATAGCTTTCCGTCGGCTGCATGTGTAACTGTCAACACGGGCCTCTGGTCTGCCATTGGTGTCACACGCTTGTTGTACGAAGCATGAGACACCTGGGATCTCTTCCTACTACCCGCAGCGGGCGAGTAGTATTTAAAGTCCGCCGAAGGTTTACCTGAAGGGAAAGCAATTTTTTCGAAGATAGATCTTCTTACCGGCAATACTCCCGTCGTAAGGGGTTGGACCGGTGTACGCTTCCTTCAACATCATGTTGGCCAATTTTCTGATGGTCACACCCGATTTGATAATCGACAATGACTTAAGTCAATGCACAAAATATACGAACTGCTGCTAAATATTTCAGGTCAAGTGAAATCAATATCAAAGAATGTACTACTACACCATCAAGCATGCAAATCATCATTCTGAAGCTCATTCTCATTGGAATCAGTCTAAGTCATTTTACAATTTATTATGTATTCTATCTTTATTGAGTCTAGGATATAAATTGTAAGATCGATTGGATACTACTGGCTTAGTTTAATCACAGTCCGCTCTCCTATACAGCCTACCAATCCAAAGTCCACTTACCAAACATACCATTCATTTTTATGCAACAGAATTTGATAAATATTTTATATTAGAACTGAGACAGAACTCAAGCCGAGTTCGGTCCAAACACTGGCCTAGTTCGGTCCGATTTCGGTCAGTTTGAATTCATATATTTGTTGCCTCCAAATCTGCATGTAACGTTCGTTTACGAAATCATTGCATCAAAACTCCACCCAATTTCTGTCCGAGTTCGGTCCTAGAAAACACCAATAAATAGAAGAGAATTCTCATTTCAAATCACTCATTCATTCATCTTCTCTTCTCTCTATCTATATCCTAAAAGTGTTTTCAGTGTTCTAAAAACTTTCATATTCCACCTAAACATCTCTTAGCCAAAAGCCAATAATATCTATTTGATCTAGAGTCTTTTGGTTCTCAGAGTTGTAAAGAGGTCGTTCAAAGTTCAGAAACCATCTCTGTTTTTGGAGCCGGTCGTGCACTCGTCGCCAAACACGGTGTTATGAAGTCGATCGTGCATTTGTCACCAAGCACGGTGTTATAAGAGACTGCAAGCTCTCAATTAGCTTGTGCCATAGTGGATTAACATCGAGCAAGAGTACTCAAGACTTGATTAGTCCTCTCAGAGGAAAACCAGTATACATTACTGTGTCACTGAGTTTGATCTTTCTATCTCTTGCTACATTTATTTACTGTCTTTTAATTCACTGCCAAAGTTACCTATCTTTAAATTTTTAATTGGTGATTATTTTCTACTGTACTCGCACTTACTCTTGGTAAGGATTATAGTAATCACAAGAAAATTAGAAAAGTGCTACGGGCTCTAACCAAGATCTAGAACCCAAAGGCAAAGGCAATCATTGAAGGAAACGATCTCATCACCATGACTCTGGAAACACTTATGGGCAAGCTTATGACCCATGAGCTGGATCTGCAAGAATTTGAAGAACTCCAAAAGAGAAATCAATCGCCTTCAAAGCTCAAGCCAAAAGATCAACATGCAAAGATTCTGATGAAGAATCATCAAGTGGTGATGAACAAGCCCTGCTAGTGAAGAACTTCAAAAAATTCCTAGAGTTTGAGAAATTAAACAGAAGGAAGAGAGATATCCAAGAAAGCAATGAAGAGAAAACAATATGCTTTGGATGCAAGTGTCACGCCCCAGAACCAGAATACTGGAGAGCGGGGGCATACATAGCCAGCTACGTATATTAAAATAGAATATATCTCAACTATACGGTCACGACTGTCTAGATATGAGGGTTTACTACAAGCCAACGGTCTCTTATGGTCAAGCCTATTGTCTCAATCTCAAACAAGTAATATAAGTACAAGATGTTTGACCACCAAATATACAATAAAAGGCATCCCAAATATTACATATTCAGTTGATCATGAAGCTAGTCGTACAAAATGCGAGGACTAGCAAGAGTTTAGTTATACATGATCAACCCTAGGATTTGTTAATCATGTTTACAGCCCGTAGGCAGACAGTAAGTAAAGTACATCGAGCTAACGGGTGCTCGTCGGCTAAACGTCTCAAAAGAATAACTTTACAATAGAGTGAGCAAAACAAAATAAAAAACCCACTCGTAGCCCGGGTTCCTTCTAGTCGCCACCATCGGGCTGGAGGTTTGGAAGATCCTCGGGTACTGCTCCGAAATCTGGCCACACAAAACCAGCTGGGTCAAACCCCAGAAAGAGCAAGTGCCACAAAGGAGGCCACGAAATAAGAACAAAAGCCAGCATATCAGAACATAAGAAAATGAAAGAAAAGTATAAGTTACAACAGCACATCAGGGCAATAAACGACTAGGGACGTAGAACCATTCTGGGAGCCAGGTTACAACCCGTAAACCAAACAAGGACCGGGGTTGTAACCCTTCGCCTGAATAGCTTCTGTCTCTACCCATTTATTGTTAAGATAAGTAAAACAATCATGTTTGGGAGTACCAGGGTGCAGGGACTAGACAAGACTTAGACAAGGCTGGACTCCATCCATTCACAAGCGGCCAAGCAATTACTACGGCTTACTACTTAACTAACTAGGGTTATCACAAGCCTTAATTACTAACAAGATGTAATGAGAATTTTCTAGTCCCAAGCCCTGCAGACCATCCAGTTATTCTTCCGCGGGTTGAGAGTATGGTTGGGTACATCGCCCCGGAGACGATATACCCTTAGGTGACTTAGAGGGTGCAACACATGACAGTGCGCTGGAAATGTTCTCTACTCGTCGGCAAGCTACAAGTCCAATTAAGAGCGCCCAGATAACGAGATTGCCTGTGACTGGAAATTCTCCATGAACTATAGTTTGATCTAGTCATTAGCCTAATCCATATTCAGTATGAATCCCTGACCGTGGGGAAACCAGGGAGTCACGTCCTAGACATGATGCAAGACAAGACAAGTGGATTGCACAAGCAAGCAAGCAGGAACACCCACGGTGTCAGAGTTGGTTATACAAGTCAAGTTAGCCGTCGCAACAGTATCAAGATAAATCATGTCAGGGTACTTGTCAGGAGTGCGCCACGACGGGCCACTATCATGTCAGGTTGGTCATGTCAGGAGTGCACCACTACGGGTCACTGCCGTGTTATGCTAGTTCTTTGTCATACCATGCCATGTACAATAGTCATTCCAAACATATTAAGTAAAATCAAGTTCATGACAAAAGGCGTAAGGATATAAAATGGGCGTAAAATATCTAATAAAATATCAATATACAGGACTATAGGAGAGCCAAGCTTAAGGAAAAATAAAACCAAATCTCTATGATTGGACAGATTGCGCAAGGGTCCCTGGGGTCGGGTTGCGCAGGAGTCAAGTGCGCAGAGGTTAAATTGCGCGGAAAGCCAACTGCACAGGGGTTAGATGGCGCAGGAATGGTTGGCGCAGGAATAGACTGCGCAGGGGTGGAGTGCGCAGAGGTTAGATAGCGCAGGAAGTCAACTGCGCAGGGGTGGATTGTGCATGAGCAGACTGCGCAGGGTTGAAGTGCGCAGGGGTTAGATTGCGCATGAGCAGACTGCGCATGAATGGATGGCGCATAGGGCTGAGCGCAGTTCACCATGGGACAAGCTGCGCGGTCGACGCTGCGCTAAAGAGCACAGGCCAAGAGGAGATGCGCAGTCCAGCACTGCGCTAAAGAGCGCAGGCTGCAGTCTGCTACTCCAGGCCGAGAAGAACACCAAGAACACCAAGAATTTAAATTTTCATATCTTTGTCAAATCAAAGCCAAATCTAGATTTTTAAATGTCTAACTTGAGTAAAATTGAATTCTCTTCCACATGGAAGCATCAAAACCCACCAAAATCCAACCAAAATAGATCAAAACCATGTAAATCCGAAAATAGTTGAAACCTAAATCTAGAACAATGGAGACTCCAAATCACAAAATGTCAAGTACTAATGTTGATCACCATAGTCTAATCTAGCTAATGAACAAATAAAATATGGTTCTCATATGGTGGCAAGGTGCACTTGCCTATGGTGGAGTGTTGTGTAGAGAAAGGAAGAAGAAGAAAAAATTAATGGAGGGAAGTAATGAGGAGAGAGAGTGTTAGGTGGGGATAATAAAGTGGGTGGGTATGTTGTAGAATGAGGGTTGAACATAGGCTAAGGTGTTCCAATGCATGTTAAACCAAACCAAACCAAATCAAACCAATTCTACTTCACAAAATAAACCAAGCCAGGTAAAACCCAATTACGAGAACCAAAATCTGCAAGTCAAGCCAATTACAAGTACATGCTAAAATCCGAAAAAATAAATACAGGTCTGAAATACATGCAAGCTTGACAAAATACGTAGTCATAATATGGGTGTTACAACAAGAAATCAGGGCATATGAAAAAGGACTGTCCAACTTCAAAGAAAAGTATTCCATATGATAGATCAAAATCAAGTCGAAAAGCAACAACTAGTCAAAAGTACGCAAATATAAGTATCTAGCATGAAACGATGCCAGTGATTCAGAGGAAGAAGACAGACCCTGCGGAAATGCCAATGTCTGTCTTATAGCTTTTGATAAGGTATCCTCAAATCCTTTGTATGATGATTTTACTTTCGATGAGTTAGAAAATGCCTTCAGCGAACTACTTGAAGAACACAGAAATGTGCTTGACAAGTATAAGCAATCTTGAAAAGAGGTTAAGGCATGCACAACCGAAGTAGCTAGACTTTCCAGTCTCATTGAAGACATTAAAAAGACATCTACTACCGGTAACACGAAAGAGATAGCCAAGCTTAAAGTAGACTATCATGAGACTATCCTCAAAATTGAAAAGAAAAAAAGAGACTATGTCAAGATACAAGAGTTATATGACATAGAGAAGAAGAAGCACTTAGTCACAGAACAAAGACTCATAGACATGACTGCTAAATTTGAAAAGTCTTATGCGGTTTCTAAAAAGTTAGAAATCAAGTTAGGCAAACAGGCTATACTTGTGACACGGCCTAAATTTAGTCCTAGTGCTAAGCATACACCTAAAAGGACTAAAACACAGAAAGCACGTAAGAAACATGAATATCACCATGCTTTCACATATAGGTTTTCAAAGAAACCATATATGCATATCAACACAAATTCTACTAACACGTTTTCAAAACTTACTTGCACATACTATGGTACTTGTAAAACCCCAATATTTTCTAATTATTTTAATGCTTTAAAAAAATTATTTTTCTATATTTTTTTGAATTTATTTGGTATATGTACGTAATTGTAGATGTGTATAATGTATGTATGTTTATGTGCGTGATATTTTAATACTACTAAATATAGCCTACATTGGTTACAAAATATTTCTGTTACTTTATTAAGAATTTTAGAATTTTTCTTGTGATTATATATATAAAAATATATATTTATAATATTTTGTTAGTGAAATTTTTTTTTTTTTTTTGGTGGTGGGCCGAACCCCCCATATAGCAGCTAAGTTACGAAGTTGGAGTTGGGGGGGGCCCGACCCCTACACTATTTTTGATAACAGCAGCTGTGCTGCTGTGTACGTGAGCAACCCGAGTCCAAGTGGGTTAACAAACCCTTAGCATCCCGAGCCAGTAACTCCTACTCCTAATAGAAGTCGGCAGCAGCAGCAGTATTTATACCGCTCGAAACCAAACCCTAACTATCCCGTACTCTTCACCCTCCATATCTTCTCTCCATCACGAACCCCATGCTAGCTACCCAGGCTGTTGGCGGCTCCGCACCACCACGCGAACGATGCCGGACAGCCCAGGACGACCGCACTCCAATACAGTCTCAGTTTTACGAACAGCGAGGTACCCTTCTTCCAATCCACTTTTCTTCACGCACGCTCAATGATTTCTTGAATTATAAATTCCTGTGTGTAGCCTATATGAACCCCTCCAATCTCCTTCTGATAGAATCCTGGGAACCCCAAGGGATTGCTCGAGAAATCGAGGCAAAGTTGCCCCAAAAACTGTTGAAAACAGAGTTTTAACCCAGTCCTAAACCACAACTTAGAAGCCAGATTCCGAACTGTGTGTCGAGATTTTTTAGAAAATAATTTAACACATATGAAGACAACATAACCACGATTAAAAAGCAACGTGTAGGGCGGTATTTTGATTTCGGTGCAAAAATTAAATCCGTGTTAAAGTTGTGCGAAAAACTGTTTTTAAAATAGTAAATTTTAGAAAATTTCCACGATACGACATGCGCCCCGACAAACCGGGCGATGTGGTCGCACGTTATACACATCCAAAGGCGCATATGGATGTTGCTGACGTGTGGGAACTGACGGAACTCAGTTTCGTCGCGTGTGCGCGACGAAATCAACGCGTATCCGTCGAGATACCCCCGTATCGGCATTTTGCAAACTTGTCCATAACTTCGTGTACAGTCGTCGAATCAAGACGAAACTTGCGCCAGCAGGTCCGAATCGAAATTCTGGTCCTGTGTGCCAAGTTTGGTTCGATTCTGAGAAGGTCGAATCGGAACCCCTTTCTGGCGGGCCCGCGACCCACTCAAACGGGCGATTTTGTACACGGCTCATCGGAATCCAAAACTGGACATACCATTGAGTTCCTCTCCTCAAACTGAATTCGTATACATGTAGTTTGACAACTTTAGAGACCATAGACTTTGGCACGCGTTTCGGTGCAAAGCGGGTCCAACGACTGACATCATTTTGACCCGAAATTATGATTTTGCCCCTTTTCCAGAATTGGACTTTTGGACAGGCATTTCCTACGTATATCATATTCATCGAGATCATTTTTGATGTTTGTTTCAGCGTTTGGAGTCATCTGTGATTTGTGAGTTTTGGTGCTGACACTTGCTACCCTTGGATTGCCCTTCTCGCACCGCAGGCAAGTATACCTTGCCATAGATTCTGATTGTGCTCATTTATTTTCAGTATATTTTATTATTGCATATTTCTTTCACTTATTTGTCATTTTGTTTCTATTAGGCGTCCAAGTCACACTTGGGTGCAAGCTGCTACATTTAGTCGCTATATTTATTTATGTCTTTAATTGCATGTCAACCTTGTGTCAGTTAACTACCCTATGAGTATGTGGGGTATTTTCATATCCCCTATGGCCTTGACACATGTGTATCACGTGATGAGTGAGATATATAGGACACGGACCTGCGTACTCGACTGGCCATCGATACGTACGGGACGTGCGACCGTTAGGAGGTAACTGCTACTAGAGTGTTGAGTTAGAAGCCGTAGCAGTTGCCAACTGGACAGGTTGTGGATACATCTCGGACAGGAGCAGTTGGAGGGAGGGGACAGTTATTAGCGTAGGGGTTACATGTTCAGTACACACATAGATTTGGGCCGATAGTGTCTCGGATGAGCGCTACTTACTGCCCCGGGGCCGATAGTTCTCGTATGAGAACTACTTTCTGCCCATAGTTGATAGTGTCTCTTATGAGCGCTACCTACTACTACTCTCTCTCCATCTATGCTGAATACCTAAGCTCCTGCGTAGAACGTTGTCCTCTAAAGTGTATCTCACATAGACGGTTAGGAGATCCGGTAGACTCATAGTTGCATATTTTTACACATTCAGTTACTTGGCATGTTTTCTGTATCTTGTTACGTCCCTCTGAGGACCTGGTGATCTCTCCAGGATTAGACGAGCAGGACTATCCAGAGGAGTACGGTGCCGCATTGGATCCAGCATACATCGGTGACGAGGCATCTCCCGCTCATACTTAGTTTTATTCTTTATTATCTGAGACCATGTATTGGACATCTTTTTATCATCTTTCTTGCTGTTTGAGGAGGTTGGACTCCATTTAGTTGAGACTATTTTTCTATAGCTGTTTGGGTGGGAATGTCTACCCGGCTATATTTTGATATCATCATTTATCTTATTTAGTGGACTAATTATATTCTTTGTGTTGAGCTGTGGATGAGATTTAGTTATATTATTGTGGCTTATCATGTATTATTATTACAGCTTATGTACCAATACGGAGATTACCATATATTGGTGTATTCTTCGTATAAGTACAGCTGGCATGTCTACGTACTTAGTCCTACGTATTTTGGGACTGGGGCGTTACATGTTTTTGTGGTGGCCTATGCAGGTCCGTAAAATTTGTTGGGTTACATGACTGTGCCCAACAAGCCTGCAAACTAGGAATAGGATATAGGATCTCATCCACTACTACTACTACTACCTTCTTTGATCTCTACTTCATCTTCTTTTCCTATAAACTTATTGAATTCCCTTCAGCTTAAAATTGTTCTAACCAACTCTAAATTTTTGTGCCAATATAGGATGAATCTTCATAGCGGTCTCACTACTCTCCATGCCATTATTGACGGGAACCCTACTGCTCACGAGGAACCAGTGAATTCGCAGCAGCCAGCTATGTCTCCGACCACTCCAGCACCATCCGGGCCATCCCTCCAGCCAGTGATGACCCCAGCTACGACTCAGCAGACTGGCCCCGAGGATCCTGCACCCCAGGAAGAGTACCTACCACCACCACCACCTTATCCACCTCCGTTCCTACCACAGATTCCACCCCAGTATCCACCGTCATTATATCCACCACCACCACCTCCATAATATCCACCATCCTATCCACCTCAACAGCCTCCACCATATCCATCACCATATCTACCATCATATCCACCTCAGTATCCACCCACATACCCCCCACCATATCCCTTTTCATATCCTCCACAGTACGGGTCACAGGGTGCCCCACAGATCATTTCCCAGATGCCATACATGCCCCCACAGCATCCCATGCCTCAGACTGGTGGGGCTACTACAGAGCAGATTTTCCAGAGCTTAGTACAGGCTCAGATGCAGCAGAGCGAGGTCATCAGGAGGAGTTTAGAGACAGCATTGACCCGAGCACCACAAGCCTCTGTGGGTTCTATCGAGGGATTTCGTAACATGAATCCTCCACACTTCAAGGGTACTGAAGATGTCATTGGGATCACCAATTGGCTGGTTAAGACAGAGAATCTCCTGAAGGCTTCACAGTTATCCCCAGATCTATGGATGACGGAAGTGAAGTTACAGCTGGAAGGTAATGCTTATGATTGGTGGGCCGCAGAGGAGAGGCGGCTAGGAGTTGATCAGACATGGGAGGAATTCAAAGAACTGTTCAATAAGAAGTTTTTTTCTGACACTGCCAAGGATTCTTTATATGAACAGTTTCTACACTTGGAGCAGGGGAATACGACAGTTGACGAGTACGACACCGAGTTTAGTCGACTGAGTCGTTTCGCACCAGGGTTGGTTACGACAGAGCTGGAGAAAGCTAAAAGGTTTCATAGAGGCTTGAGTATAGAGTTGTAGAGTTACACCAGCTCCGAGTCGAGGGTCTCCCAAGCAGCTGTTCTGGCAGAGGCAAGAACTCAGGAGGCCATAAGCAAGAAGGCAAATCGACGAGTTACATCGACTATGGGATCAACTAAGACCACTACAGGAGGGCCAGTGAGACGTCCTCCCACACATCAGCATCAGCAGAGGACAGGGCTATACCAGACACAGGAGAAGGCCATTTGCCATTACTGTGGCAAAGTTGGTCACATTCAGAGAGATTGTAGACGCCGGCTGGGACACTGTTTAGCTTGTGGATCGAACCAGCACCAGACCAGGGATTGCCACTTACAGAAGAATGCTTCACAAAATCAGAAACAAAGGTAAGCTATTGCAGGACCAGGAGCACCCCGACCACCCTTACCTACTCAGACAACCCAATTCCAGCAGACTAGAGCACCGACGGGCAATCAGAGAGTGGGGAAGGCTTTTGCATTAGCTACAGAGGAGACCGAACCGAAGATGGAGATCATAGCAGGTATGGTTTTAGTTGCATCATTTCCTGCCATTATATTATTTGACATTGGAGCCACCCATTCATTCATAGCCACTAGCTTTGCCACTAGACACAGTATACCCATGTCATCATTATCTAAAAACATTAAAATCCCCACTGGAGGAGGAGTAGTTCCTATTAGTGGTATTTATAGAGATTGTCCTGTAGTGATAAATGGTAGAGAGATGAAGGCACAACTTCTTGTATTTCCGATGCCGACATTCGATGTGGTTCTCGGAATGGACTGGTTGAGCCAGCATTTCGCTCTTATTGACTGCCATAGGTGCAGTATCATCTTTAGACCACCGAGTGATGCGGAGTTCGAGTTCACCAAAGAGGATGCCTTGAGGAGCGATGCATCTGCATCGGGGACTCACATGATGATGCAGGACACCCCTCAGCACCCTATCATTATCGAGTTCGGGGATGTATTCCCCGAGGAGTTGCCAGGACTGCCGCCTGACCGAGACATTGAGTTTTCTATTGAGCTTATTCCGGGAGCCGAGCCTCGAGTTTATCGACTAGTGCCCAAAGAGTTGATAGAGATGAAGACGCAGATTGATGACATATTGGAGAAGGGCTTTATTCGTGCCAGTGCGTCACCGTGGGGAGCACCTGTTCTTTTTGTGCCTAAGAAAGACGGGACAGTGCGCATGTGCATCGACTACCGAGCATTGAATGCAGTGACAGTGAAGAACAAGTACCCATTGCCGCGTATAGACGATCTATTTGATCAATTGAGTAGAGCAAAAGTATTCTCCAAGATTGACTTACGATCAGGCTATCACCAATTGAAGGTTCGGAAGGAAAATATTGCAAAGATGGCTTTTCGATCGAGGTATGGACACTACGAGTTCTTGGTCATGCCTTTCGGTTTGACCAATGCACCCGCAGTTTTCATGAATTTAATGAACAAGATCTTTCACCAGTATTTGGATAAATTTGTAGTAGTCTTTATAGATGATATCTTGATTTACTCCAAGAGTCAAGAGGAGCATGAGCAGCATCTACGGATAGTTTTGGGAACACTGAGGAATGAGAGACTCTTTGCGAAGCTTAGCAAGTGTGATTTCTTTCTCAAGGAGGTATCATTTCTCGGTCATGTTGTTATGGGTGATGGCATATCAGTGGATCCAGAGAAGATCACAGCAATCGAATCATGGCCCGCTCCGACATCAGCTGCTGAGGTGAGAAGTTTCTTTGGACTTACGGGTTACTACTGAAGGTTCGTAGAAGATTTCTCTCGAATAGCGGGGCCAATGACTCGATTAACTTGCAAGGATCAGGAGTTTATATGGACAGACGAGTGTCAAGCCGCATTTGATGAGTTGAAGATGCGATTGACCACAGCACCGATCTTGACACTACCATCGGGCCCGGGAGGATTTGTGATCTACAGTGACGCATCCAGGAAGGGATTAGGATGCGTATTGATGCAGCACGGTCGGGTAGTAGCATATGCATCGCGACAGTTGAGGGTGCATGAGAAGAATTATCCGACCCACGATCTAGAGCTCGCAGCGGTTATCTTTGCTTTGAAGCTATGGAGACACTACTTGTACGGCGAGAAGGTTGATATCTACACTGATCATAAGAGACTCAAGTACGTGTTCACACAAAAAGAGTTGAATATGCGACAGCAACGTTGGTTGGAGTTGATGAAGGATTATGAGATCGAGCTACATTATCATCCGGGCAAGGCTAATGTCGTGGCAGACACATTAAGCCGTAAGCCCATGGCACACTTTTTGACTACGCAGAGGGAGTTGATTAGAGACTTGGAGCAGCTTGGTATTGAGGTAGTATTGCCTGGAGCCGATGGCGTATTAGCCAACCTCCAAGTACAATCATTATTGGTAGAGCACATCAAGGCAACATTGCCTAATGATGCTAGATTTCGACGGCTCAAGGAGAGGACCGAAGCAGAAGAGCAGACGAGATTGAGGATCCACCCCGATGGGACATTACGATGTGGTGATCGCCTTTATGTTCCCAATGGAGAGTTACGACAGGACCTGATGGCAGAGGCTCACAGTTCGACTTATTCTATTCATCCCAGCGGAACCAAGATGTACCGTGACTTACGACAGTATTATTTGTGGCACGGAATGAAGCGAGAGATAGCTCGTTTTGTTGCCAAGTGCTTAATATGTGAACAAGTGAAGGCGGAGCACCAAAGGACAGCTGGACTGTTGCAGCCGCTACCCATTTCCGAGTGGAAGTGGGAGCACATTACTATGGATTTCGTCACGGGTTTTCCTCGGAGTCCTAGAGGACGTGACGCGGTATGGGTGATTGTTGATAGACTTACGAAGTCAGCCTATTTCTTACCTTTTAGAGTGGGCTAGTCGACAGAGGTATTGGCAGAGATGTATATGGAGCAGATTGTGAGATTACATGGTGTGCCTGTTAGTATTGTGTCAGACCGTGACTCGAGATTTACCTCGCACTTTTGGAGGAGCATGCAAGAGAGTTTGGACACTCGATTGAAGTTTAGCACATCATACCATCCGCAGACAGATGGCCAGTCGGAGCGTACCATTCAGACCCTAGAGGATATGTTGAGAGCATGCATGCTCGACTTTAGCGGTTCATGGGAGGACCATCTTCATCTTGTTGAATTTTCCTATAACAATAGCTATCAAACGAGCATTCAGATGGCTCCGTTTGAGGCGTTGTATGGTAGGAAGTGTCGATCTCCTATTTGTTGGAGTGACATAGGAGAGCGACAACTATTGGGTCCCGAGTTAGTCTTGAGCACGGCGGAGACAGTGAAGAAAATTCAGGGCCACCTGCGAGCAGCGCAGGATCGTCAGAAGCAGTGGGCAGATAATCGTCGTCGACCTTTGGAGTTCAAAGAAGGCGACCATGTGTTCTTGAAGATATCCCCCACTAGAGGCACGATTCGATTCGGAGGACGTGGCAAGTTGAGTCCAAGGTACATCGGGCCCTTCGATGTCTTGGAACATGTTGGAGAGGTTGCCTATAGATTGGCCTTGCCACCGTCGCTGGAGGGAGTGCATGATGTATTCCATGTATCTCAGCTGAGGAGGTACGTGGCAGACAACAATCATGTGCTTGATCACTCCAAGATCACAGTTGGACCGAGTTTGTCGTACGAAGAGCAACCAGTAGGTATCCTCGATCGCCGAGTGAAGGAGTTGCAGAACCAATCTATTCCATTGGTTCGTGTGGCATGGAAGCATCACACGCCAGGGGAGTCTACTTGGGAGCGCGAGGACGACATCCGAAATCGCTACCCGCAGTTGTTCGAAGACGAAGGTATGTCTTGCATTGAAGCTTTTTAATTATTATCAATTTCCTTGCATTGCATTTGATCCCCCGACCTTAGTTTAATTTCGAGGACGAAATTTTCTTCAAGTTGGGTAGGATGTAAAACCCTAATATTTTCTAATTATTTTAATGCTTTAAAAAAAATTATTTTTCTATATTTTTTTGAATTTATTTGGTATATGTACGTAATTGTAGATGTGTATAATATATGTATGTTTGTGTGCGTGATATTTTAATACTACTAAATATAGCCTACATTGGTTACAAAATATTTTTGTTACTTTATTAAGAATTTTAGAATTTTCCTTGTGATTATATATATATATATATTTTGTTAAAATATATATATATATATATATTTATATATATATATATATATATATATATATATATATATATATATATATATATATATATATTGTTAAAATATATATATATATATATATATATATATATATATATATATATATATATATATATATATATATATATATTTTGTTAGTGAAAAAAAAAATTCGTTGGTGGTGGGCCGAACCCCCCATATAGCAGCTAAGCTGCGGAGTTGGAGTTGGGGGGGGCCGACCCCCACACTATTTTTGATAACAGCAGCTGTGCTGCTGTGTACGTGAGCAACCCGAGTCCAAGTGGGTTAACAAACCCTTAGCATCCCGAGCCAGTAACTCCTACTCCTAATAGAAGTCGGCCACAGCAGCAGTATTTATACCGCTCGAAACCAAACCCTAACTATCCCGAACTCTTCACCCTCCAAATCTCCTCTCCATTCTGAACCCCATGCTAGCTTCCGAGGCCGTTGGCGGTGCCGCACCACCGCACGAACGCTGTCGGACAGCCCAAGATGACCGCACTCCAGTACAGTCTCAGTTTTGCGAACAGCGAGGTATCCTTCTTCCAATCCACTTTTCTTAACGCACGCTCGATGATTTCTCGAATTATAAATTCCTGTGTGTAGCCTATATGAACCCCTCCAATCTCCTTCTGATAGAATCTTGGGAACCCCAAGGGATTGCTCGAGAAATCGAGGCAAAGTTGCCCCAAAAACTGTTGAAAACAGAGTTTTAACCCAGTCCCAAACCACAACTTAGAAGCCAGATTTCGAACTGTGTGTCGAGATTTTTTAGAAACTAATTGAACACATGTGAAGACAACATAACCACGATTAAAACGCAACGTGTAGGGCGGTATTTTGATTTTGGTGCAAAAATTAAATCCGTGTTAAAGTTGTGCGAAAAAACTGTTTTCAAAATAGTAAATTTTAGAAAATTTCCACGATACATCGTGTGCTCCGACAAACCGGGCGACGTGGTCACGCGTATACGCATCGAAAGGCATGTATGGACATTGCTGACGTGTGGGAACTGACGGAACTCAGTTTCGTCGCGTGTGCGCGACGAAATCAACGCGTATCCGTCGAGATACCCCCGTATCGGCGTTTTGCAAACTTGTCCATAACTTCGTGTACAATTGTCGAATCGAGATGAAACTTGTGACAACAGGTCCAAATCAAAATTCTGGTCCTGTGTGCCAAGTTTGGTTCGATTCTGAGAAGGTCGAATCGGAACCCTTTTCTGGCGTGCCCGCGACCCACTCAAATGGGCGATTTTGTACACGGCTCATCGAAATCCAAAACTGGACATACCGTTGAGTTCCTCTCTCAATCTGAATCCGTAGACATGTAGTTTGACGACTTTAGAGACCATAGACTTTGGCACGTATTTCGGTGCAAAGCGGGTCCAACGGCGGACATCGTTTTGACCCAAAATTACGATTTTGCCCCTGTTCCAGAATTGGACTTTTGGACAGGCGTTTCCTAGGTATATCTTCTTCATCGAGATCATTTTTGATGTTTGTTTCAGCGTTTGGAGTCATCTGTGATTTATGAGTTTTGGTGCTGACACTTGCTACCCTTGGATTGCCCTTCTCGCACCGCAGGCAAGTATACCTTGCCATAGATTTTGATTGTGCTCATTTATTTTCAGTATATCTTATTATTTCATATTTCTTTCTCTTATTTGTTATTTTGTTTCTATTAGGTGTCCAAGTCACACTTGGGTGCAAGCGGCTACATTTAGTCGCTATATTTATTTATGTCTTTAATTGTATGTCGACCTTGTGTCAGTTGACTACCCTATGAGTATGTAGGATATTTTCATATCCCCTATGGCCTTGACACATGTGTATCACGTGATGAGTCAGATATATAGGACACGGACCTGCGTACTCGACTGGCCATCGATACGTACGGGACGTACGACGGTTAGGAGGTAACTGCTACTAGAGTGTTGAGTTAGAAGCCGTAGCAGTTGCCAACTGGACAGGCTGTGGATAAATCTTGGACAAGAGCAGTTGGGGGGAGGGGACAGTTATTAGCGTAGGGGCTACATGTTCAGAACACACATAGATTTGGGCCGATAGTGTCTCGGATGAGCGCTACTTACTGCCCCGGGGCCGATAGTTCTCGTATGAGAACTACTTTATGCCCATAGTTGATAGTGTCTCTTATGAGCGCTACCTACTACTCTCTCTCCATCTATGCTGAACACCTAAGCTCCTGCGTAGAACGTTGTCCTCTAAAGTGCATCTCACATAGACGGTTAGGAGATCCGTTAGAGTCATAGTTGCATATTTTTACACATTCAGTTACTTGGCATGTTTTTTGTATCTTGTTACGTCCCTCTGAGGACCTGGTGATCTCTCCAGGATTAGACGAGCAGGACTATCTAGAGGAGTACGGTGTCGCATTGGATCTAGCATACATCGGTGACGAGGCATCTCCCGCTCATACATAGTTTTATTCTTTATTATCTGAGACCATGTATTGGACATCTTTTTATCATCTTTCTTGCTGTTTGAGGAGGTTGGACTCCATTTAGTTGAGACTATTTTTTCATAGCTGTTTGGGTGGGAATGTCTACCCGGCTATATTTTGATATCATCATTTATCTTATTTAGTGGACTTATTATATTCTCTGTGTTGAGTTGTGGATGAGATTTAGTTATATTATTGTGGCTTATCATGTATTATTATTACAGCTTATGTACCAATACGGGGATTACCATATATTGGTGTATTCTTCGTATAAGTACAACTGGCATGTCTACGTACTTAGTCCTACGTATTTTGGGACTGGGGCATTACAGTACTCATGGACACATATCACAATATTGTCTAGCAAGAAAGCTTGTTGACAATCACACACTGATTTGGACACATAAGACTAATCAGCATGGACCCTTCAGTAATTGGGTACCAAAGGATTCATCTACTTGTTTTGTAGGTGGACCCTCAACGCTCTCATGCTAAAAGCAAGTGCATCCTCGATAGCGAATGTTCGCGGCATATGACTGGTGATACATCTTTGTTCGCCATGCTATCGATTAAGAAAGAAAGATACGTCTCCTTCGAAAACAACCTGAGAGGTGATATCATTGGAAATGGTATTGTTGGCATATCTTCTTATCCTGTAATAAAAGTTGTTTGTCTAGTTACAGAATTGAAACATAACCTATTAAGCATACACTACTAAAATAAGAAAAATTAGCCACGTCATGATATGTCACTAATTAAGGAAAATACATCGCTAAACGTAAGTAGCGACGACTTTAGCGACGAAACATGAAGGTCGCAGAGAAGCTAGTCGCAGATGACAAATTCATCGCCCTTCGTCGCTGTTTACGATGTCACCCCAAAGTCGCTAGGACGTCGCAAAATTAGCGACGGAGGGCGACGAAATTGTACGTTGCCAAAGTAGCAACGTAGTACGACTACTTAGCGACGTCATTCTTTTTACGTGATGACATGGCATGCTTGCCACGTCAGCAGTGTAGCAACGTACAGCGACCAAATTAGCGATGTTATCTCTCTGCCACGTTAGCTACTGAACGACGGATTGCGACGTAACGGCGCTAATTAGCGACGTCAGGATACGTCGCTATACGTCGCAACTCGTCTCTATACGTCGCAGATATTATGAATTTTTTTTAAAAAATATGTTTGGTATTTTTGTTATGCTGTGTGTCTGGGTTTACAGTGTGTGTGAAGTGCAGTGTTCGAACCATCGACAGTTTCGCTTACTGTTCTATGTTTTATATTGGATAGAAAGAGCAACAGTTCAGGGTGCACTTCTCAGAGCTTCCTCTTCACGTCCTTTACCTTCTCGGGATCCTTTACGATGTCCCGAGAAAGTGAAGGATATGAAAATGAAGCTCTCAGAAGTACAACCTGAACTGTTGCTCTTTCTGTCCAAGATAAAACATACAATAGTAATCAAAACTATCGATGGTTCCGAACACTGTATTTCACATACACTGTAAACACAGACACACATCATCACAAAAATACTAAATATTTTTTTTAAAATTTGGGCAGCACCTCCTTTGTCTATCAGATCATCGCTTATAACCCAGCGTAGGTATATTTTTTATCTCCGTCGCAGATATCACAAACATACAAGTCCAAATAAATATCATACTTGTACTCAATGAAAATACCAACAAAGTAAATATTACAAACATACATGTCCAACAAACATACACGTCCAACAGAGTCAAATAAGAATGAAAATCAGTGTACCAATGATCAATGGGCCCATAGGGCCAATACATACAAAGATGATAAAAAAATCTACTGGATCACTGAGGACCCCTGCTGTGCATTTGAGATAGCATGAACTCATACTGCTCTTGTGTGAGCTGCACCATAGGGGCAGTAGGAGGCAGTGCAATATCTAGAGTCAGCACCGTCGATGGACCGGGAGGACGTATCTGCTCAAGCTCTCGCAGTCGCTCAGCATGCGCAGCAAGGGTACTCACCATCCTCTGAAAACTCTCCTCAATCGAAGTATGTATCTGAGTGAGTGAGGCAGACATGGTCCTCTGTGATCCCTCCAGCTCGACCTGTATACGCTCTGTGCGCTCCGTAGACTCGGTGAGCGTGTACAAGCTGGCAGCTGTAGCCTGCTGCAGACTCATCAGCTCCTGTATACTGCGTTCGACCGCATCAAATCGTCCGGTGATCATCGGATCGTCGCTCTGCGGTATGGTGATCAGAAATCTGCTGCTGTAGCTTGCGACACAGCTCGTCGATCTGACGACCAATATCCTGACTCGTGATGACGCCTGCGAAGCTGGAGACTGCGCACTGACGGAGGGGGCCCGGGATGACTTTGAAGCCAAATAGGTGTCGTAGGATTCTGTACCGTAGTACGTACCCTTCTGAAGACCACCAACGGTGGTCATCCAGAGGTCGTCCGGCGATGGAGCTGTAGGCAGCTGGAAGGAAGTACCAGCCCCTTCTTCTGCTGGCGCACTAGCAGCAGCAACCGCCTCCTCTTGTAGCCGAAGAAACTCGGCCTAGAACAATGTTTGCTAACGTCTAAGTGTTTGCTAAAGTATATATTGATAACTATTTTCCTATTTTCTAAATTAAAGTAAATTAATATGAAGAATAGAACGTACATATGCCTGCGTCGCCCTCTCGTTAATGAACTCCCCAGCCCTCCGATGGATGACCAGGAAGACGGTCACCATGTTGGGGTCCTCACCCTTTTTTATATATTAAAATATATTATCTATTTTTAGTATAAAACATTCTATCCAACTATATATAAAATGATGTCCGTCATAGGAAACGTACCAGACGACGAAAATGCTTCGTCATAGGAATAGAGCTACCCCACCACTTACTGGCGCTCGACTGTGCCACCTTAGCCTTGTCAGACCGCTCCTGGTATCTGGCCTCGCCGAATCTAGCCTTCATCGCAGTCCACTGCTCTGGCGTGATCCAACCGTGGATTGGCTTTCCGGAGCGATCACGAGACTTCTGGTCGTGGATCGCATCATGGATGAGCTTGCATGCGATGACAGAAAATTGGGTCTCGATCTTCGCCGTCAGGTGTGGTGGATAGAAATAGGTCCTCTACAAGAAGTAAAATAGAAAAAGTTGCATAATATACACAAATGATTATTAAAATTTAAAAATAAACAAAATTTTTACCTTGAAGTAGGCCAACCAAAAGGCCTTCCTATCTGCGGGAGCATCTGAGTAGTTAATCCAAGGTCCACCATAGTTCTACCTCAGAAATAACTCCAGCTGTCTCTGTACTGCAGGAGGCCGATATCTAAACAATAATAAATTTTATGAATATATATGTACGTATAATCATTTGAGAAATATATATTAACTAATTAACTTACTTCGTAGGCCCGTCCGTCCAAATCTCCAAACGCGTCTCGTTTGGAGGAGTGCATGGAGGGTCGCTCTCACCTCTTGCCTGATCAGGATCAGTCTGATCGCCGTCCTCCATATGCTCGGTGTCGGCTCTCCCCATAGAGCCGTCGGTAGGAGGAATGCTGGACGCGGAAGGAATGCTGGACGCGGGAGGAATACTGGACGCGGAAGGAATGCTGGACGACGAGGGAGGAGTCGCCAACCTGCTGGAAGTACTGCCCTGTCCCGGTAATGGACCAGGAACAGAATGATACACTGGCGTACTCGAAGATGAGGATGAGGGACAAAATCTGCATCCCCAATCTGACGCACACGTGACTGCCTAACATAATATCCTCCGCGTCGTCCGGGTCTAGTCATACCTGATAATAATATATGACAATAAAACAAATATACATATTTATATGATAGACATCACAGATTTTTAAAAAATATCATAGTCACAAAAGTGTTACTAAAGTGTCAAATATGATGATAAAACAAATGTACAGATTTAATCCTCTTCTGAAAATTCATCTAGTTCGTTTAGCTCATTTTTTTTTCTTCTTCTTCTTCTTCTTCCTCCTCCTCCTCTACATCTTCACTTTCATCTGCATCTTCCTCTTCAGATAATTCTACTTTTTCTACCCAATTAGATGTGTAATGAGGAACTTCCGTCGTGTCCACTTCTATAATATTTGTTACAAGAGGTAGTTCATCCTCTTGATAAGCTATATCGTCAACCTCAAAGGTATTTCTAGCTTTGGTCTTGCATACTGTCCACCAGTTCGACCTTGTTGTTCCCCGTTTAGGATAACTTGTGAAGTACATGAGCTGAGCCTGACTTAATAGGACAAATGGTTCATAGGCTTGATATCGACGCCGATAGTTTATATCTACACGACCATGCTTGTCTACTTTCTAATCTTGACCTTCAATCGGATCAAAGCAATCACACCTGAATAACACAATCTTAGTAGGCTCTATTCCATAACTATATGTCAGCTCCACAATCTCCCATAGGACGCCATAGAAATCGTTGCCCGCATCAACATCTTTGTAGTTCGAAGATCTTATACACAAACAGCTATTTTTGGTAGAATCGAGATCCACAAAGTTGTCTCTGATCGGGCAAGTTGTTGACTTGAACCTAAACCCATTCACACGGTAGCTTGGCCATATTTTTGCAGCAAAATTGGTCCATTGGCTAGCGGTCTAATAGACTCATTCTCAAGTCTTGCGTATGGACGATCGACCTAAATACCACGAAAAAATAAATTAAGCTCATTCTCAAGTACATATACAAAAAGGTAATTACAGAGTTCTCAAGTCTTACATATGTACTCAACCATGATGGAAAATAATGCCTCATTTCTTGTTCTAGTTCTTCTTCGGTTATATGTGGCCTACCTGACCTCACATCATCATTAAATATGCTGAAAACAACATCGTTCAATTAATGTAATAGTATAATAATCAACACTATTAAAACCATGTAGACATATTAATTACTTACCCCTACAGCTTCTCTACTTCATCATCGTCGCAGTTGCGTAATACATATACCTGAGCAGCCCTTAGCTCATCATCGTTCAGATATCTCTTCTTCATTTTACCCGATGGCTTTCCTGGAGCATTGAATACCTTCAGTATTGTATCATTACATTCATGATCTCCGTTGTCGTTTCTGGAAGCTCTTGTTCTATTAGTTGCAACATAAGCTCCGTCAATGGATCCCAAACTGCTAGCGGTAAGAATTTTTGAATTGCAATCGGAATTAACCTCTCCATGAATACGTGACAATCGTGGCTCTTCATACCCGTCAATTTATTTTTCTTCGGATTGACACATCTTTTCAGATTTGACACATATCCGTCTGCAAATTTTAGGCCCTGGATCCACCGACAAAGTCTCACTTTATCCTCCTTGTCCAGTGAGAAAATTGACTTCGGCAGGAACTGTTTTCCATTCTCCTCTATCAAATGCAACGCAGGACGTTTGCATATTTCTTCTAAGTCCAACCTGGCCTTGGGACTGTCTTTCTTTTTTTCCTTTACGTCTATCACAGTATTAATTATGTTATTAAACACATTCTTCTCAATATGCATAACATCAAGATTATGTCTGATCATATTGGTACTCCAATATGGCAGATCCCAAAATATGCTCCTCTTTGTCCAGTTATGATCTCTACCAAATCCATCGCACTTGTACCCAATTGTAGGATCTTCGATAGCACTTGAAAAATCTCTAACCTCCTCCTATATCGTGGCTCCGTACCACCTTGGCGGTGGATCACCCTTCTCTACAACGTCGGTACGGAATACAATCATGTTCCTTCTGAACGGATGATCTTTTGGCAGAAATTGCCGATGGCAATCAAAGAAGCACGGTTTTCCTCCGTGTTTTAAGCGGAAAGCCTTAGTAAGGTCCATACAATATGGACATGAGAGACGTCCATGAGTGCTCCATCCAGATAACATTCTATAGGCCGAAAAGTCGTTGATGGTCCGCATAAGGGTTGCCTTCATCTGAAAATTCTGCTTCCTAGAAACATCGTACGTGTTAGCGCCTATTTCCCATAACTGATTCAACTCATCTATCAAAGGCTGTAAATACACATCAATGTTCCTCTTAGGATTGTTCGGACCAGAAATTATAACGGTTAGAAATATGTACTAAGTCTTCATGCACATTCAAGGCGATAAGTTATACGGAGTGACAATCATAGGCCAGCACGAATACTGGAATCCCAAAAGACAAAAGGAGTAAAACCGTCAAAAGATAGCCCCAACTTGACATTACGCGAATCTGAAGAAAAATCAGGATACACTCGATCAAAGTACTTCCATGCTTCTCCATCGGATGGGTGATCCAACACTCCTTCAATCTTTTCTTGCATGTGCCAACTCATATTTTTGGCCGTCTCTTTCACCATAAATAATCTTTGTAACCGCGGCGTCAAAGGCAAGTAGTACATTGAATCGGTCGGTCTTCTTGCATCGGTAGACCTTCCTGTACTAGTTGTCTTATAGCGATCAACACCATAAAATCTGCACACATCTGCGTCCTTGTCGTCTTTGCAGTACATCATGCACCCATTGCGATAATAATCGATTTTTTTGTATCCCATCCAGAGCGATCTCACTATCCTCTTAGATCGGTAGAAGTCTTTAGGTAACTTAGCACCCGCCGGCAAGATCTCTATAATCAACTCCAACACTCGGTTGTAGCATTCTTGCGACATGTTAAAATTTGACTTAATGCTTAACAGTCTAGTAACCACCTCCAACGGTGAATGATCCTCACAACCAGGATACAATAGAGTCCTTGCATTCTCTAGCAACTCTATAAACTTTGCAGCATCGACATTCGGTGCCTCCTTAGCTGCATCATGAACGAAAATAGGTCCTACAGCGTCGAAAACCATGTTCACGCACCCATCGTCATATGCATGATTATCTGAAACAAAATTAGGTCCCGCATGCATATACGGCTCAACATAAGGCTCCAGCTCTGATGCTAAAGACACAAGTTCTCCGTGTGCGGTCCACTGATAGTAATTAGGCGTGAAACCCCTCGAGTACAAATGATATGTCACTTCCACTTTTGGATAATATTTCATGTTATGACATTTCACACACGAATACTTAATTTTGGTACCATCCATGTACTGAGGGAACACCTTAGCAAACTGCAGGAACTGCTCTACTCCCGCTATGTATTCATCCCGTACACCACACATATTATCAGGACGACGATTGTACATCCATGAATGATTCCGCAAGTAGTAATCATATCCATTTGAAAATAATTCTGCAAAGATGGACACGAATTATCGATATCCAGTAGGCACAAATTCGTATATTATATCTTATTATGGGACACATTAGTAGCGGACAATTACTAATAACCATGCTATATCGCATAAGACCGTTCTTGTGCATCCAACGTGTACACATACGCTATCGATTCCTACTGATGCCAATCTCATTCAGACACACTAGATTCGTTTCGATATCGCCAGGGTCAAGTTGAAAATTGTCTTAACATCAATTTGACTCGTGTTTTTTCTTTTATGGAATGGCCATCAATTTGACTCGTGTTTTTTCCTTTATGAAATTGTCTTAACATCATTTTGACTCGTGTTTTTTCTTTTATCTAATCCAAGGCCCTTATCTATTTGTAGACAACCCAAACATAGACTGAACTGAACTATAGTTCAGTTGATGCTTAAGAGTGGGCACTACAATAAATACACACACTCATACTTATATATATACTAGTACAACACTAAGGGTGTATATATGCATATATACACACATCAATACTAACGTGGATTATGCTCAATAGTAAACTAGTAGCCATACTCCTCTACACACATAAACCTATCTATATCAAGGTTCACAGTATCGGTATCGGAATTCATATCGATCAGACTATTCCTATGAGTATTGGTATCGGCGATATCGGTAGTATCGACGGTTTCGGATCGAAGTACCGGTCGATACTTTAAACCATGATCTATAAAATTTTGAAAATTAATCAACCAGTGGGTTGTCGCTTGTACTAACAACTCTACAAAATTTGTAATAAATACGAAAAAGTGGGAGGGAAAGTGATCCCTTTGATAGATGGGAGGAACCACTTTCCTCTATATTTTTCTACTCCTTGGGAATCATTTTTCCCTTCCAACTACTTTTCTTTGGCTCCCAAACATAGAAAATGAATCACTTTCCTTTTCCAAGCTCAAATAGATATATAAAATACTGAATTACACACCAAACCCTCTCTCTCTCACGCACCCATCATCGTATAAATATATAAAATAAAGTTAATCTGTCATTGTGTCAGCGTATCATCGTGTCAACAACAGTGTCAGTGTCGTGTCAGAGCAGTGTTAGTGTCCAAAATTTGGAAATTTACGGTTTAGGGTTTACCTGAGAGGGAAGAGGGGGTCGTTGGCGGGGGAGGGGGTCGGTCGTTAGTGGGGGTCGGTCGTCGTCGACTGAGAGAGAGAGGGGGGTCGGTCGTCGACTGAGAGAGTGAGAAAGAGGGGCCGGTCGTCAGTGGGGGTCATCGACGGCGGGGGAGAGGAGGAAAGACGGTCGTCGTCGACTGAGAGAGAGGGGGGTCGGTTGTCGACAGTGGGGCTCGGTTGTCGAGAGAGGGTGAGAGAGAGAGAGCAAGAGAGAATTTACGAAATGGGAGAAAATGAAATTTCTATCTGACCTAAGTAAAAATATTAGCGACGTAACAATTTTTTGTCGCTAAACGTCACTAAAGAAGCAGCCGACGACGTGTTTTAAATCACGTCACCAATCGTCGCCATATTAGCGACGAACAACGACGTGTAGCAACGAATTTTTTCTAAAATTAAGTTATGGTCGCTAAGCGTCGGTGTACGTCGCTAATATTTTAAATTTAGCGACGTATAGTTACAGAGTCGCTAATTCCGCCGCTAATATGAGCTATTTTGGTAGTGATAAGTCACTTAGCTGATAATGGTTATGGTATCAACTTTGTAAAAGACAAATGTACCATATATGATATGTCATCTGGTAATCCCGTATATGAAGGGATTAAAGAAGACAATATTTTTGTTTTTTTTTCTAGAGAGTAATAATAATGCAGGAAGATGCCTAGTCGCAAACTTAGATGAAAGCTGGCTGTGGCATATGAGGCTAGGACATGCTAATATAGATACTATCTTATGACTAAGCACTAAAAAGCTAGTAAAAGGACTCCCTGAGATACCGTTCAAGAGAGATATGGTATGTGCTGACTGTGAAAAGAACAAAGACATAGGTCTACATTTAAATCCATCAACGCTGTAAGTACTTCTAGACCTTTGCAGTTGATACATATGAATTTATTTGGTCCTAGTAGAGTCGCTAGTCTTGGCGCTAAGCTCTACGCATTTGTTATTGTTGATGATTTATCTCGTTTTACTTGGGTTTACTTTTTATCAAACAAAAGTGATGCTATTTTTGAATTTCAGTTATTTTGTAAAAAGTTACAAAACGAAAAAGGCTTCTTGATTACTCGTATCCGAAGTGATCATGGTGGCGAATTTGTAAATACTGATTTCAAAAAGTTTTGTGATGATAATGGATATTACCACGAGTTTTCATGTCCTAGAACTCCTCAACATAATGGCGTTGTGGAGCGGAAGAACCGTACTCTAAACGAGATGGCTAGAGTCATGCTGAATCAGCATAATCTTCCTAAATATTTTTGGGCAGAAGCTGTTAGTACGGCCTATCATGTTTTAAATAGGGTGTTTATTCAACCCATCTCGAAGAAAACACCTTATGAACTTTGGTTTGGAAGGATTCCAAATATTTCTTATTATAAGTTTTTGGATGTCGTTATTTTATCCTGAACACCAAGGACAACTTGGAAATGTTCGACTCTAAAGCAGATAAAGGAATATTTTTCGGATATGCTGCTAAGAGTAAGGGATATAGAATTTTCAACAAAAGATCTATGATTGTTAAAGAATCCATTAACGTTACCTTTGATGAGCTCAATAGCCATAGATCCAGCGACAGTGATGATGAAAATGTACAAGCCATAACCGATAAAAGTCCTTTGGAAGATCTGACTCATAGATTTGAATCATTGAAGTTCTTGCCAGATCATCCAGAGACGCTCATTATAGGTGATATATCAAAAGGTGTAAGTACACGCTCTTCTTATAGAGATTCTGAAATAGCAGCAAATGTAGCTTTTATTTCACAAGTAGAACCTAAGAATATAGCAGATGCTTTTAATAATGAGTTTTGGATTGATGCCATGCAAGAAGAACTTAATCTATTTGAAAGAAACCAAGTTTGGGAACTCATTCCTAAATCTATTGGTCAATCGATAATTGGTACCAAATAGGTGTTTCGAAATAAAATAAGTGAAGATGGACAAGTTCTACGCAACAAAGCACGTTTAGTGGCACAAGGATATAATCAAGAAGAAGGTATTAATTATGACGAGACATATGCTCCTGTTGCTAGACTAGAAGCTATTCATATGTTTTGTGCATATGCATGTTTTAATGATTTTAAATTATTTCAAATGGACATGAAAAGTATATTTTTAAACGAATTTTTGAAAGAAGAAGTGTTTGTGAAATAACCCCCTGGTTTTGAAGATTCTCAAAAATCTGATCATATCTTCAAACTTAAGAAAGCACTCTATGGACTCAAACATGCATCTCGTGCTTGGTATGAACGCCTAAGTGCCTTCTTATTTGAAAATGGTTTTTCAAAAGGAAGAGTTGATACCACTTTGTTTATCAAGTCTTTAGATGATGATATTCTTCTTGTGCAAATATATGTTGATAACATCATATTCGGATCTACTAATGAAAAACTTTATCAAGAGTTTGCTAAGTGTATACAGAGTGAATTTGATATAAGTATGATGGGAGAGCTGAACTTTTTCCTAGGACTCCAGATCAAACAACACTCAAAGGGAACATTCATCAATCAAGCCAAATATACGAAGGACATACTGAAAAAGTACAACTTCGAAAATGTAAAGCCAATTGGAACTCCAATGGCTACATCAACAAAGATTGACACTGATGAAAGTGGAAAACCTGTCGATCAGCGTAAGTATCGAGGTATGATTGGTAGCTTATTATATTTAACTGCTAGTCGTCCTGATATTATGTTCAGTGTTTGCATTTGTGCACGATACCAGACAAATCCTAAGGAATCACATTTATGTGCCTTTAAGCGTATCTTCCGATACCTTAAGGGAACTTCAACAGTTGTCTTATGGTATCCTAAAACAAAATCCTTTGACCTGATAGGTTACTCGGATGCAGATTTTACAGAATGCAAATTAGTCCGTAAAAGTACCAGTGGTACGTGCCATTTCCTAGGAAAAGCCTTAGTCTCATGGTTTAGCAAGAAACAAAATTCTGTAGCATTGCCAACTACTGAGGTTGAGTATATCGCTGCAGGACAGTGCTGTGCTCAAATTTTGTGGATAAAGCAAAACTTAGAAGACTAGAATCTGTACTACACTAAGATTTCTATTTACTGTGATAACACTGGCACTATAAACTTGACTAAGAACCCTGTATGTCACTCATGCACAAAGCACATTGAAATTTGTCATCACTTTTTACGTGATCACCAGCAACACGGGGACATCTCCTTAGAATTTATTGATACATATCATCAACTAGCAGATATTTTTACAAAACCACTGGCTGAAGACCGCTTTAACAATATGTGTCGAGAGCTCGACATACTTAAATTTTCAGATTCATAATGTAGTATGTTTATTAAATTTATTTATAACTCAAAACTTTTTAATTTATTAATAAAAATTATTTTAGGTACAAGTCGAAAGGGTCCTTCTCTCATACAGGCATAAATAGCCTGAAGCGACAAGGTGTACTAGTCTTCGGACTACTGCTAGCTGGGATCCGACCCCTACAGCTAACCCAAAGTAATAGAAATTATTTAATAAAGGAGTGTAACAGTTATTAATTTAAATTTAGAACTCATACTGCATTTATGACTTTGGGAATGCAAGTAGCTGAACTCGGGCCGAACTCTGCCCGAGTTCGGATCGAGTTCGGTCGGCGCTGTACGAATTTCCAGAACTGAACAGCCGACCCTAGCCTATTTATTCATCTCTTTCACTTTGTTTTTCTCCACACCTCAACTGAGAAATCTCCTCTAAAACTCAAGAGAAGCTCCTCCTCCTCCTCCTCTTCAAGCTTTTTGGAGTCTTGCAATCATCCTCTCCACCTTCTTCATCTTCATCTTCTACCTTAAGGTATTCTTCTTTATCAATGATATCCAAACATCAGAAAAGAAATATCGATACCTCTTAAGCATGATCTTCTTCCTCGGATTATGTTTCGACCAACGTCTTCAGTCTAGCCCGTCCTACTGGAACTGATGACTACAACTCCGGACTTTTTCCCGATAGGAAATTTTTTGATCTTTGGTTCGATTCTTTTTCGGGTCGTTAAATTTGTGCAGGGGTACGTGTCAATTTTACTATCTTTTCTGAGTATGTCCATTCTTTCAACTGTCTTGGTTTCCGAGATTTTTTCAAAGTTGCTGAAAATATCTATGATAATGTTATTCGTATATTTTACTGCAATTTGTAAGTAAAAGACAACGATAACTTTTATTCTTTTGTAGCTGGACAGGAACTTGAGTTCAATGCCAGAGACATCAGCGAATACTTTCATGTTCCTGATGTAAGTGAGGCATTAGTGGATATCAACCATGTCCAATTCCGTGAAGGTGTCATCCTTGATTTCTTTAGTAAATTATTATGTCACCCTAAACCTGTTCCTCGTAGGGTGTATTCTAAAAATTTGAATCAAAACTTCTATGAACTTTATAGGTTTATCTTTTTTGTTCTTCTTCCAAAGAAGGGATCTTCTGATGAGATTACCTTTATGGAATTATCGGCTGTGTACCATATTCATTTTGGTATCCCTTTCTCTGTCCCAAAGGCTGTCATGGCATGGATGCTTAACTACAAAAGTACGGAACGCAATCTTGTCTATCCTATGCACTTGGCTTCCATTTTCAGGAGGTTTGATATTGATCTTCAAACATGTCCTTACTCCTCCACTGCCACTGAACTCAGTAGGTCTAGGTTGTATCCTACTCCTCCTCTGTCTCCTGGTACTGAACCTGCTACTCCGGTTCATGATGATGACCCTGAGGCTCCTCCTGCTCCTGCTGCTCCAGCCCCTGCTCCGGGTTTCGACCCCGATTTCTATCAGCGCTTTGATGATTTCGTTGTCCTATCAGCGCAACGACATCAAGGTTATCTTGATTCTGAGTTCCGCCACATCACCAGGCTCAGGTGTTGCGGAACAGTATTGTTGACATTCACTGGAGTCTTTCTCATGACCCCACACATCCAGTCACTATGCTTCATCACCCCAGCTTCCCTGGACCTAAGTTCGATGATGAGACAACTTTTCCTCATTTCGATCCTACAACTGCATACTTTCTACCGGATGCTCCTGGAGGTGACAATACGCCGATGTGATGTGGACTTTAGTTAGTAGTTCTTTTGGATGCAGTTTACTAGATGATGATCTTTTGTAGTTTTTTTTTTCTAAACTTTAAAGTTAGACATTTAAAAGTAGTTTGTGTTGGATGTATCTTTCATTAGGTATGACATTTCCTTATTTCATTTCTAGTTTATTTTGCTATGACTTGTTATTTGTGGATATCTTGTTCTTTGTGGTTATTACTCTAACATTACTTTCTTTATCTTCTGATGAACATTGTTGGCTTCACACATTACGGAGGAGCCTAAACCATTTTTGACATTGACAAAGGAGGAAAAAGAGCAATACCAAAAATCAACAAAACAACGCAAATACCAATACCATTTTTTTAAAAACAAACAAATCAGGTATTTTATTTCATTTTATTTATATATATTTTGGTATAGACTCAAGTTTGTCAATTATCAAAAAGGGGGAGATTGTTGGCCAATTTTCTGATAGTCACACTCGATTTTGATAATCGATAATGACTTAATTCAATGCACAAAATATACGAACTGCTGCTAAACATTTCAGGTCAAGTGAAATCAATATCAAAGAACGTACTACTACACTTGCAATCATGCAAATCATCATTCTGAAGCTCATTCTCAATAGAATCAGTTCGAGTCATTTTATAATCTATTATGTATTTTATCTTTATTGAGTCTAGGATATAAATTGTAAGATCGCATGGATATTATTGGCTTAGGTTAATCGCAGTCCACTCTCCTTTACAGCCTACCCATCCAAAGTCCACTTACCAAACATACCATTCATTTTTATGCAACAGAATTTGACAAATACTTTAATGAGAACTGAGACAGAACTCAAGCCGAGTTCGGTCCGAACTCTGGCCTAGTTCGGTCCGAGTTCGGTCAGTTTAAATTCAAATATTTGTTACCTCCAAATCTGTATGTAACGTTCGTTTGCGAAATCCTTGCATCAGAACTCCACCAGAATTCTATCCGAGTTCGGTCCTAGAAAACACCTATAAATAGAAAAAAATTTCTTATTTCAAATCACTCATTCATTCATCTTCCCTTCTCTTTATCTATATCCTAAAAGTGTTTTCAGTGTTTTAAAAACTTTCATATTTCACCTACATATCTCTTAGCCAAAAGCTAGTAATATCTATTTGATATAGAATCTTTTGGTTCTCAGAGTCGTAAAGAGTTCATTCAAAGTTTAGAAACCATCTCTGTTTTTGGAGCCGGTCGTACACTCGTCGCCAAGCACGGTGCTGTGAAGTCGATCGTCCACTTGTCACCAAGCATGGTGTTATAAGTGACTGCAAGCTCTCAATTAGCTTGTGCCATAGTTGATTAACATCGAGCAAGAGTACTTGAGACTAGATTAGTCCTCTCAGAGGAAAACCAGTATACATCACAGTGTCACTGTGTTTGATCTTTCTATCTCTTGCTACATATATTTACTGTCTTTTTATTTACTGCTATAGTTATCTGTCTTTAAAATTTTAATTGGTGATTATTTTCTGCTGCACTCGTACTTACTCTATTTACCCCCTCTAGAGGTGCTCAACGGTCCTACACATCATTCCTTCATCAGATCAACCATGGAACCACCATCTTCCTCGCGATACTTTCCCAAGACGAGAACCGGGCGAAGAGATAAGGCTGTAGCAGCCAGAATCTTCTCTGTGGCTTTGACATTGAGGGTGTCCTGAGACGCAGTTTCCACCATTGTGCTACTAGCTGGAGCCGTCTTAGGCCTCCATACACGTCGAGTCTTCTTCGGTTGTACGAACCGCTTCGAAGTCTTCGACTTTTCACCAGAGAGAAGATCTTCAAAAGCCTGCTGGTCGAAGCGTACGACCAACAAGTCTCGAGAAGCTTCCAGCAAGTTGTCATCAGATTGCGTAACCACTTTCTCATTGGAGGAGAAGGTAGTCTCCAGCAGAGTCACTATTTTGTTCGACATAACAAAAGGTTGAACGAACTTTTTGCTTTATTGAACGTATAAGGTATCTGTGTACAAAGAAAGAAGTCCTAAATAGGATATTCTAAGTACAGGGAGAAGAGGTTTCTGGGAAAGTGTGACGGTAGAGATCGAGCACTACAGCGGCTCCTTTACTCCGTTGACGATCTGACGACGAATCAACCTTGCTATGGCTCTCTGGCGCCTTTGATGAGACTTTGGGATCACCGATCAAGCGGCTATCTGAAGGAGAAGATCTCTTGAAGATGGTTGGTTTGTTGGTTCTTTGGTTGATTGGTAGATGAGGGTGGTTGACCCTTCGTGGACAGAGATTGCAGATCATTTGAAGATTGTCGATTGTCGATTTTTTCTCTGTCGATCTTCCTCTGTCGACGCTTTGGTAGAAGAAGAACTCCTTCTATTATAGAGAACCGAGCACATATGCGACGTGCATTAAGGTTTCTGAGATATAAAAGAATCTGCCGTCATTGCACGGTACGGGCTTCTGTGGCGCTAATGTTTGCCATGAAATATAAAAGAGCATAACAATTATCAGAGGACTGGACTTTTACTTCATAATACAAACTCGCTTGTACAAAGAAAGCCTAGGGACGAAAACCTAGGTACAGCAATCTAAGTACAATTGTTTATTTTAGATTCTGGGGGGTGACGGTAGAGGCTCGGAAAAGCGATGGCAGCTCTGCCTTACTCCTTGGACGATCGGGTGCAGCCTTGGCTCTGTAGAAGAACTGCCTGGCGTTGATGAAGAAATGCTCTCCTTTCAGGCTCTGTATATTCTCTCTCTGGCTCTCTGGCTCTCTATGTCTCTTTTTTTTATCTGAGAATCTCCTCTCTCTGTATGTCTTATCTGCCTCTGTATATCCTCGCAAGGGAATGGCACCTTGCTATTTATAAGAGTGGGGGGGCATCATTAGGGTTTGCAATGATTGCCCATTCTTAAAAGTCGGCGGCTAAGGATCACTGGATCTGGGCCGTTCATCTTGAATATACAAGATTTGAGCAATAAATGTGATTGCATCAAATCATTTATGGGTAATTAATGATGATTGACATAAATCCTCCTGATTTGTCATGCCAACCTCGGATTTCTCGACATGTGTCATTAATTTACTTGTTTGCAAATGATCTGATTTGATCCCAATATTTTATTGGGATTTGTTGAAGGATTTCGATCAATTTGATGCCACGTGCCCCACTATCATGCCACGTGTCTTAACCGCGAGCCATTACAGAAATCTGAGCCGCAGGAAGGTTGCTCCTCATTGAGCCGCATAAGGCTGGCCACGTGTCAAGGCTGCTTGAGAGTGGCCCCTTGAACATTTGGACCGCATGGTAATGATCTGAGCCGCATGATTGTAGGTGACCGTATGATGGGTGCCTTCTTCGTGAACCGCATGAAGATAGTCTTCGTGAGCCGCATGGGGATGCCTCCGTTTGAGCCGCATGGGGATAGTCTTCGTGAGCCGCATGGGGATGCCTCCGTTTGAGCCGCATGGGACAGCCTCCGTTTGAGCCACATTGGGTGGTCTCCTCTTGAGCCGCATGCGACTGTCCACGTATTAAATCCTTATGAAGGTTTTTGGATTTCGGGAGATTGTGTCAGAGATTTCCTTCATTTCCTTAGGAGTCTGCCATTATGACGGAATCATAATTGTATTTTTGTGTCAGGGCTGTCATGCGTCAGAGCTTCAGCCGTCAAGGCATTAAATACAGTAAAGGACAAACGGAAGAGCTGTTTACAGGCCACGTGGCTCCTCTCTGAGCCGCATAGAACTTGTTTGAGCCGCATAGACGCTTGAGCCGCATGGATTCTTGAGCCGCATGAACTCTCTGAGCCGCTTGGGGCTCCCTGGCCGCATGGATCTTTTTTTATTCTTTTCCATGCTTCTACAAGACCCCCTTCAAAGTTTTTAATTTGCAAAAATTGAAATACTTTGAATAAGAAGCATGGCCACGTATAAACTCTTCTGGCCGCATGGATGTCTAGGCCGTATTGAGTCAACCAGCCGCAGGGACTTTTGGGCCGCATAGCTCCTTGGCACGTGTGCGTGTCTTTAATTACCTCAAAATCGTTTTAGTGCCGCCTTTAGGGGAAATCCCAAGGGTCGGCTTATTAAATCTTTTGGATTTTATGCTCTGGGTGAATCTTCTTTATGGGAGAGGGGACGTTATCCGAGGAGTCGGTTTTGTCTTTTCCGGGGCGGTTATTAGTCTACGTGTCCCCCCTCTCTTGTCCTCCTATAAATAAGAGGAGTTTAAGAGGGGAAAACTTCTTTACTTTTTCCTTTACTTCGAACCTTCCCTACCCCGATTGTCATCCTCTTCTTCAACCATCAATGGCTTCCAAGAAGACCGTTGCGGCGAAGGGCAAGAAGGCCCCGTCTTCGTCTTCTGCGGCGGCGAAGGTCAAGAAGACTGCCTCTACTTCGACTGCGGCCGCTCCTCAGCCGGCCGACGTGCCCGCAGCTCACCCTGACGTCCATCCCCCTATTGCTGGAAAGGACTTTATGTGGGTTTAAAGAACCCTAACTGCTATGGCTACGTCGCATGCTTTATGTACGAGCCTTTATTTTTATGTGAGCCGTATATTCGTCCTATGGTCGAGCCGCAAGCCGCATAAGAATAGCCACTGTGGCCGCATACGCGCTTCACCAACGAAGCCGCATAAGCTACACTGAGCCGCATAGCTTCGCACACATTTGTCTGTCACGTGGTCCGTACGAACTTATCCGATCCCTGAGGGCCCTATGAAAGCACTGCCGCATGACCCTTTACTGAATGGAGCCGCATGAATGTTCTTCTGAGCTTGAGCCGCATGAGGCTTCAGTAAGTTGGAGCCGCATAAGTGTTCTTCTGAGCCGCATGAGGCTTCGTTAAATTGGAGCCGTATAAGCTCGAAAGCACCCATCAGCTCCTTTTTGTCCATCTTTTTAACTTATCTTTTTCTGTCTTCTTCTCAGTGAATTTGTCGGTTAATGCTGCTGGAGAACTCCTGGTAGGCAGTACCCAAGCTGCTCTGGGCTATAGGTACGACCATATAGTTTAGCATATGGTGGACCAATTTTCGTGTGACGACCCTCCGGCGAGATTGAATGCCGTCAAGAACCAGCCTTTCTATTTTCTTAACACTATGATGAACTCGGGGAAATTAGAAGGGGAATACTTGAAGCCCGCGTTCTTCTTTGGAGATGCCTTGACTGTGAAGAACAGTCAGATTCTGGAGGTGTCAGAGAACTGGAGTTTTGTTTCTAACGGGATGGCGATCCGCATCCCCCAGATAGAGCGTCACTTTCCTGTATCTTGGTTCAATATGCTCCCACTGGACCGGAAGATGGAAGAGTCTTTAACTCCTACCCGAAGTGGGATGTTTGTGGGAGACATCCATTATAACAACAACCTGAAGTCAGTGTGTGCGGGCAAGGTGCACACCAGCCGTTCTGTAATGGGATTGGCCCCGGGTACTTTCTTGAATGTGCTGGGTCCCAATTTCACGTTTTCTACAGCCGACACTTTTATGAACCAACTTGCTCGGAAGGGCTCCTATCCCATTGGTCGGTTGATGCTCCCTAGCTGGATACATTCTATTCCCTCGTAGACCAATCTGTCTATGTGGATTTTGGAAAAGTATGAGGCCTTTCTGTGTGAGATTGGTCTTTACCATGCTATTCGGGGCACCAGCCATGGCTTGACTATAAACAAGAGATTATTTATATCTCTGCTGGAGATGTATAACGGCCGTACGGGAACCTTCTATACGCCCGTAGGGGAAATGGGGCTTGCGCTCTACGAAATACATGCGGTCTCCAAGCTTCCTTGGGGGGACGAAGCTTTTGAGGCGTATACTCCCACGAATGAGGAGTTCGAAGAATTGGAAAGACGGCGTCCAGGCTTCGTGGCTCTTTATCAAGAGATATTGTGCCATTATAGCACATGTCATCAAATAGCCAAAAAAGAGAGCAGCTCGGAAGGGAATGCCCCTCATAACAAGGACTGGGTGCGCTATCTCTTCACGACGGATGCCTCAGGTCAAGTTACTCCCCGACGTCCTCAATCCCGGGAGGCGGTGAAAGCCTTAGTGTCGTCAGCTAAGAGGGTGGCCACCACTAGTGACAGATTCGGGAGACAGACCGACTCTTTCGGTTATTTTTATTAGGACATCCAAGAGTTATCAGAGAAGGCGCTCCTGGCAGGATTCTTGATTATATGGCTGCGTAATTGTAGTCTCGGGTGGAGCAGGTTCTATCGAGAGGATCAGTCACAATTTTATCCTTCCGGCTGTGAAGTTAGTTTTGTGAGTCGGTTAGCTCTCCTCCCGGCCATGGTGTGCAGCATACACCGTGGCCTTCGCACTTTCACATCCAAGGTCATTGCCCACGATGTGATAAAAGATTTTGAACGGACTGAGCTGCCCTATCATTATTTGATGGGGTGGCTCTTGATGCATTATCCGTCTTTGATGAGACCGGGCTCTGAAGACGGCGTAACTGATGACGACGCTTTTATCTTCCGCTATCGTAATAAGTCTTGGGAATTCGAGACCACGCGTGCTTGCCAGATGGCACTGGCGAGGGCAGACATGTACAGCATTTTCGTATCTGTCCCTCGTTTTACTGATGAAGAAATAGCGGCTGTCCATCTCGACGGTATTGGTCCCCCTCAACTTCTGGACGGCCAGATGCTTCTGTGGCTGCGTAACATCCGCCCCGCTCATCTGGTGTATCGTAACCGTAATACTGTCTTCCTGGACCCTTATCTGCCTAGCAGGTTCGCCCGACAATTTGGATATAGTCAGCTTTTTCTAGACAGCCCCAGTTCTTGTCTGGCTTTTAAAGGTAGCCTTCTTGACGGCATCAGAGCCTGGCATTACTATGACACATTACATACCCGTACCGTTTTCTCAGTTCCTGCTATCAAGGCGTCGGTAGAGATCTTATATATGGCGGCTCTGTACCACGTCATGGCGAACAAGCCCCCTGTCGGTTTTAACCCGGGTACCAGTTTTATCGTTGGTACTGGCCTGGATGAGGGTTCCCAGGGGGTCAAGACAAGGAAGAGGAAGAACAGAGTCGAAGTGCCGAATTCGGACTCCGCTCTGCAGGTGACGAAGGCGACGAGCATGATGGAGATGACTTTCCCTTCCGGTGGCAGATGTAGGCTCGGATCAGCCGCCTATTTTGCCAGATGAGATTGTGATAGATCAGCCATCCGTTGCACCCGGCCCTGCGAAAGCGTAGCAGGCAACTTTCTCCTGTTGGGCATTCCTCGCTCTCGGAAACTGGCTGTGACCAGACACCGGGGGCTAACTATAAAGGAAAGAGGCGAAGAAGTTGACCCCGCATCAGAGGTAAATAAGTTACTATCGGTCCTTCCTTTCTTCTAGCTTTGATTTTAATCATCTTCCTTCCCTCTTGTAGGCGTCAAAGAAGAGGACTTTCGAGTTGCCGAGGTCGTGACTCGGGATGACGGGGGCTCCGGTGAGCCTGCCCCTGAAATTGCTGAATTTCGTCAAGATGATGCTGATCGAGTTGCCTTTCCCTCCGAGGTGGCTGGGTCAGAGGAGCCGGCCGAATTTAATTTGGAGATCGCGGGTGAGGAGACCCTGCCAGCTGCGAACGAGTTGCAGCCTCCATGCTCCTCTCCTGGTAAGATAAGCCGAATCTTAACTTGCGAGGAGGCCTTTCTGCTCTATCATCACATCCTTCGGGTCACGTCGATTGATCATTGTCATGGACAAGTAGGTCCTGCCTCTCCAGTGCCGAGGATGGATTGTTGAGACAGACTCTGCCGAAGGGGCACTGGCGGAGAGGAGCGTACCTCCTCTCCTTCGGCTCGTCTTGATGGGCCTCCTGCGGGCTCGAATTCGACAAGTCCAGTGATGGGACAACCGGGGAGACGATGGTCCTTATGTCTTCCTCTGCTCGGGCGACCCCAAGAGTCGACCTCTCCGCCCTGCCAAGTGTCCAGGCTCTTCGGGTGGCAGAGAAAGAGATAGCCGCTGACCGTGCATCGTTCTGCTTGAAGTTGCCCCCCTGGTGGCAAGTTCTAGTACCACTCCTTCGATGCTGCCGGCCACGCTTCCCCTGACGTCGTCCTCTACAAAGTTCCTGGACGAGGCGTTACAGGACGTGGTCGACAGCTTTTATCGTCACTTGAAAAGGGGAAGAGGCTGCTGTGGAGAGAGGGACCTCTTTCGTCTTGGCCCGGCAATGTACCCAGGGTCAAATTGATATCCTTAAGGCCCTTCCTGGTAGGGCAGAGGTGGCTGCACTTCTGGAGGCAAATTGCTGGAGACTGATCAGCTGGTGGCCCAGCTTCAGGTACTGCGGCAGGTTGATCTGTCTGCTGCTATAGATCAGGAGCGTGGCTCCCTCACAACTGCTATAAGAAGGCGAGGGCTGCTCAGGATAAAACCATGTCGGCCATACTGGAGGATCTCCGTACTCTGTCTGATCGATATGATCAATTGAGCCATGAGAGTGAAGATATTACAGCTCGGGAAGCGATTGCCTTCGCGGGATTACTGACACACGAGCAGATCCTTGAGCTTCAGAGGAAGTTAACTTTCTTTGAGTCTGAGCTTGAGGCTGCCCGGATCGACAGGGGGCTAATTATCCAGGAGGCTGACAAAGTCAAAAAAGCTTCGGCTGACCTGGAAGTGGCTCTGAAGAAGTTGGACGACGACTAGCGGGCACTCATGGACCTGGATAATGGGGGGCGGTTGTCCCAGGATCTGAGCGCCGAGCTAGACAGAGGCTTGAGCGGGGTACTGCCTTAGTGAGAAACCGCCTCTTGGAGTGTGTAACGCCGAACTATAGTCGGCCTTTTTCTCATTTTGTTTCTATTTTCCTTTTTTTTTCTTTTGAGAGGGACATGGTTTCCACCATATGTAATGTTTTTTTCGTCTTTCAAATAAAGTACTTTCCATTCTACACCTTCATTTGTATTGCTTGTTTGCTTGTGGTGTTTGGCAGTATTTGCCCCGCATGGGGACTTTTTGTGGACCTGTTACCCCTGGCATACCTTGGTTTTAGGTACGGATAACAGTTTGATTGGGATACCTAGAACAGTTCCACGGTAAGGTGGTCGTGGGTTTCGGGTAGGGAGATAGAATGCCAGGGAGCAGCTGGGCTCCCGAGGCATGATGAGGAATGGTGGGCCTGTACTAAGAGACTTAGCAAAGGACATTTGTGGGCCTATTATCCTTGGCGTTCCCGACTTAGGATACGGATAATAGGATGAAAGGGGAACCAACATACTTACTCAGAGGTAATGAGGACATGGCAAGTACGAAGGTTTTACCGTGGAGTCTTCCTACTCAGAGGTAATGAGGACATGGCAGAGTGGACTCTGTAACGCCCCAGTCCCAAAATACGTAGGACTAGGTACATAGACATGCCGCTGTATACATACGAAGTATACTCCAATATATGGAAACCTCGTAAGAATACATAAGCTGTAAATGCAGTAAACCAAGTACTAATCTCATCCACGAAATATAGAATAAAAGATGTCATATATGATAATGAATTTTCATTGATACATATAGTTGGGCGGAGACAAATCCACTACCAACTATGAATAGAAACAAGATATACAAAAGAATATTTTGGCTAGCGAAGGGAAGACGACCCTAAGCGCAATCATCCTCGAAGAAATAGAGATGGTCACAGCTAGAACTAGAGCACCTACGAAAGAAAGAACAACACACCTAGAGAGATAACCAGGTCCTCAGAGGGACGTACAAGACACATAATATCATGCCATATAAACGGAATAATATTGCTCAAATAAATAAGTCAATTGAATTATAACATGGTCCAATACACACCTATTGAACAAGCGTACCATCCCCCCAACCAAACAAGGACAGGAGATGGTAAACTAATTCACGTGACGAATCTTTCCATGCTATGAATCCATATGGTATCCGGACCCCAACAAGGTTCAATACCTTCTCATCGAAGTAGTAAGTTCACATCTACAACCAAACAAGGACAAGATGACGAACTAATCCGCGACAAGTTATTGTTCCAAGCCACGGTCAGATACAAGTACTCAAACCAAAAGTACTCGTACCTAACGAATAAAAGTAGCCTAACCAGTCTAAGTGAATGCAGTTTTCAGAACAGTTCATGGTCGCATGACTACCGGGTCAAGTCAAGAAAATACCAATGCAGTACCTCAGTAGCGAGTCACAACACCATATCTATTCCTCAGTATCGAGCGAGTCTATAGATATAGTCTACCTATCTTCCTCAGTAGCGAGCGAGTCTACGATAATAGGGTGGTAGTCAACTTCCAATCATGTTCTCCCTCCTAATGCCAACTCATAACTGCTAATCTTCTAGCATGCAATTCTATTAGCATTATTTCCTAACGCACAGCTTATACGTACTGGTGGCCATCCAATCACGCATGTCCGCGTCCTATATGTGACTCACAACAACGTGGTATAATTGTGTCAAGGCCTATCAATGCAACACACAAGGTGGTCCATTAAATCTAGGTTTAATGTGTAAGAAAATAATACATAGTAGGAGAATATAAATGAACTAAGTTCTAACAGGTTATGCCATGTATCACAGTTTATTTGTATAAAGAAAATAATGACAATGCATGATTATGAGCTAAATAAATAACAGTAATGACAATGTCTTGCTTGAGGGTGGTACGAGATGTAGCAAAATCCAACAGTCAAATCGTCAACACGAAAGTCAAAATCCACAAGGAGCTCCGGATGCTGAAACAAACATCACGAACGAGTTTTAGAATATAATATGCCTAGGAAACGCCTGTCCAAAGTTAAATTCTGAATAGGGGCAAAATCGTAATTTTGGTCAAAATGATGTCCGCCGTTGGACCCGCTTTGTACCGAATGTGCGCCAGAACCTACGATCTCTAAAGTTGTCAAACTACATGTTTATAAATTTGTTTTTCCGAGACGAACTCAACAGTATGTCCAATTTTGGATTCCGAGGAGCCGTGCACAAATCGCCTGTTGAGTGGGATTGTGGGCCCGCCAAAATAGCGTCCCAGTCAACGGTCTCGAATTGGACCAAACTTGGCATAAGGACCAGAAAATATTTCGAGTCCAATGGCGCAAGTTTTGTTGCGATTTGATGAGTGTGCACAAAGTAATTGGAAAATACCGAAAATGCCGGTACGAAAAAATTGACGGATACGGATCAAATTCGTCGCGCACACGCAACCAATTTGAATTCCGTCAATTTTGCACGTCCATAAAGTTGATACGGACATTTCGTACCTTCGATTCGCGACCACGTCTTCCGGATTGGCGGGACGCACGTCGTACCGGGGTTTTCTAATTTTTGAAAACTGATTTTTAGTGTTTTTAATCTAATTAATACAAATTTATTCAGAATAAATAAAACTATTTGAAGAGGATGATAGAGGTCATGTGGGATTTCTACACGAATTATGGATCTAAAACGGATAAGAATTGGAGGAAAAATTATCGGGGAAGTGGGATACCTTAAAGTGGGAATCTGTTGTTGTTGTCGTCGTGACGACCGGGAGGCAGGGATGCTGTCGCTCTGGCGAGACTGGCACGCACGCCGAGGAGAGGAGGAGGATGGAGGAGAGAGGAGGAAGAAATGGAGAAGAAACTAGGGTTTGGGTTTCCTTTAAAACATATATATATTAGATATAATATATATATATATATCTATATATATATATATATATTTATATATATATATATATGGTTATCTATGTAAAGGAAGAAAAAAAAAACAATTCGGCCACATTGCTGTGGCTTTTAGCGAGTTGGGTTCCCCCCTTTTCTGTGAGCAGCTTGCTCTATGCGTATGGTGATGGGTGGTGGGGCCGACCACCCATCCTTAGTTTTTTTTTTCAAAACTTTTTAAATCAAAAGCTTAAATCATTATATGTATATATCTATACAAATATATATATATATCCATAAATACACCAAAAATATATTTAAAATCCAAATACCATTTAAAAGTCAACTATCCAATTATTTAATATATTTGAACATATCTACGTATATATATATATATATATATATATATATATATAATTATATATATATATATATATATATATATAAATTCAATCCTTAATAAATCAACTCAAAATAACAATAATATTTAAATAGAAAAACATGGTTATTAAATCTCCACAAAATAAATTAAATTATAATAAAATAATAATAATCGTCCCAATGGGTGAACTTTACCGCTCATCCATGTATGGGTCCAAAAAATTGTACCATCTTGTAAATATTATTTTATTAATAAAACATAAATTTTGTACCAAAAGTCAATAAATATTTAACAAGTCTCAAAATTATTTAAAAATATTTGTACATACATGAAATATTCCTACATGGCCATCTTAGTCACCCCACATGCTCACATGGGCTTAAATTTGGTTCGGGCCCAGTTCGGGCTGAATTAGAAAAACCGGGTCATCTAAAAATCAATATAAATTAATATCAAAATAAAAATATTTTAAATGCGTTATTTCACAACTCGGCCTGGTTTTTCTAGTTCGGACTGAACTATGGCTAAGCCTCCCACGGCATGGTTAATATACTGGTCAAAGCACACTGCTACATTTTCCGTGCCAAAATTCATGGTCGTCTAGTGCTCCAAAACTCAACAATGGCTAAGGTCATTTCTAATAATAAAAAAAAATCATAAATTGCATAAATTTATTTTTAAGTCTAATAAAATAATAAAAATAATAATTAAAAAATAGGGGTTTTACAGACTCAACGGGGGATATTTGTGGTCAACAGAGGACATTTGTGGGCCTATTATCCTTGGCGTACCCTGGTTCAGGGTGGATAATAAGACGAGAGAGAACCAACATACTTACTCTGAGGTAATGAGGACATGGTAAGTATGGAGGTTTTACCGTGGAGTCTTCCTACTCAGAGGTGATGAGGACATGGCAGGAGTGGACTCAGAGGGGATATTATGGGCCTATTATCCTTGGCGTACTCCGATTGTGGGTATGGATAATAAGTCAAAAGGGAATCATCATACTTACTCAGAGGTAATAAGGACATGGCAAGCATGAAGGTTTCTTCGACGGAGCCTTCCCACTCAGAGGTGATGAGGACATGGCAGGAGTGGGCTCAATGAAGGAGGGTACATAGAACGACTCAGAGGTAATGAGGACATGGAAGTTCTATGTAAAGGGGTGATTTGTTTTTGGCAGAAGTGCATGAAACGACTCAGAGGTAATGAGGACATGGCCGTTTTGGAAATTCGTGGATCTGTTACCCTTTTTGTGCACTGGGAGTGCGGGTAGTGGATCATGAGGGAGGATCTCTTTCAGGAAGAAAGTTCAGAGGTATGGTCATACATGACTTACTATCTGAAAGAGTGATCGAAATGTGAGTTCAGAGGCACCAGCGGGTACATAACTCGATAATCTGGGAGATTGTTAGTTCAGCGGTACGGAAGGGTACATGACTCAATAATCTGAAATATTGTGGATGTGAGTTCAGCGGCACCAGCGGGTACATAACTCAATGATCTAGAATGTTGTGGATGTGAGTTCAGCGGCACCAGCGGGTACATAACTCAATGATCTGGAATGTTATGGATGTGAGTTTAGCGGCACCAGCGGGTACATAACTCAATGATCTGGAATGTTGTGGATGTGAGTTCAGCGGCACCAGCGGGTACATAACTCAATGATCTAGAGTGTTGTGGATGTGAGTTCAGCGGCACCAGCGGGTACATAACTCAATGATCTGGAATGTTGTGGATGTGAGTTCAGCGGCACCAGCGGGTACATAACTCAATGATCTGGAGTGTTGTGGATGTGAGTTCAGCGGCACCAGCGGGTACATAACTCAATGATCTGGAGTATGTCATTTTTAGACATAATATTTCTTCAGGAACTTACCGTTGACGGGCAACATGAGCAAGTCTCTATTTTGTTTTGCGAGACGGTAAGCACCGTTGGAGAATACAGCCTCAATGATAAATGGACCTTCCCATTTTGGCTGAAACTTGCCGGCGATCTTGTGAGTCATGACCATCGGCCTTCGGACTGCCAAGACGAGATCGCCCAACTGGAATGTTCTAATTTTAACCTTCTTGTTGAAGGCTCCAGAGATGCGTGCTTGGTATAGCTCGATCCGTTGCTGAGCCAGGAGGCGCTTTTCATCAAAGGCCTCTAACTCTTCTAGTCGGCGATGGTAGTTATCATCCGTCGTCAATTGATAAGTGAGCGCGACACGGAGCGAGGGTATTTGAGTCTCCAATGGGAGAACTACCTCACTCCCGTATACCAGGGAGAATGGTGTGTTCCCTGTGGCTGTTCGGACTGTGGTATGGTACGCCCATAGGCATTCACCAAGCTTCTCGTTCCAGTCGTGTTTGTTGGATGATACGAACTTTTTAAGAAGTTTGATAATTGTTTTGTTGAATGCTTCTGCCAACCCATTCGCTGCTGGATTGTATAGCGTTGAAGCAATATTCTGGATACGGTGCTTGTCGCAGAACAGATAGAAGGCGTGGCTTGCAAACTGCAGACTATTATCGTGGATGATCCTTCGGGGCAGTCAAAAGCGATAGATGACTTGATGCTTGAGGAAGCTGATCACGTTTGAAGTCTTTACTTCTGCAAGCGGGAAAACTTCCACCCATTTGGAGAAGTAATCTGTGATTGCGAGTATGAAGCGATGTCCTCGAGAGAAAGATAGAGTAATCGGACCGATGATATCCATTCCCCATGCTTCGAACGGCCAGGACGCCACTGTCGGATATAGAAATTTGGATGATTGGTGGATGAAGTCCGTGTGGACTTGGCAGGCTTTGCACTTTCTAGTATAGTCTATCGTATCTGCTACCATCGTGGGCCAGTAGTAGCCCATTCGGCGAAGACGGTCTTACAATTTTGGGCCAGGCTGATGGGCCCCGTAGATACCGTCATGAGCTTCGCGTACGGCTTCTTTGGCTTCTGCGTTTGACAGACATCGAAGCAATAATCCATCGTAGGATCAGCGATACAGCATTTTCGTCTCTGTATCGTAGAAGAATCTGAGAGAACGCCTTCTGATAGAGGTGGCTTCTTTTGGGTTCTCGGGCTGGATGTCGTAGACTACGAAGTCAATGAATGGTTGTCTCCAATCTTGGACTTCGTCGATCGTCTGAGCGGAATAACTCGCCACAAATTGAACGTTGTTCTTGGGGCAGACCAGTTCGTGGTCTATCACATCTACCGATTGGTGAGTATGATTTGGCACTGCTAGAGAAGCGGCCAGGCCTGCTAAGGCATCAACTTCGATATTTCGGAGTCTGGGGACATGTTCGATAAAGAACCCCGAATGACGAGATGATGTTGATCGCTATTTGGTGATAGGGGATCATGTCTTCATGGCGGACTTCGTACGAACCCCGGATCTGATTGACGATTAACTGTGAATCGCCGTACGCTTCAAGATATTACCTCCAGCTCTCTTGTAAGTTGGAGGCCAATGACCAAAGCGTTGTATTCGGCCACATTGTTAGAGCAGGGTTCTGTGAGAGAGTAAGCGCGATTGATCACCAATCCGAAAGGAGAAACCAGCACCACCTCGACTCCGATGACGATGTTGCCCTTGGGTCCAGTTCTCGAAGCACCGTCGAAGAACATTTGCCAAATCATCGTGAGAGGTTGCATGCGAGTCGGCGACCTCATTTGGGATTTCTTCATATATTCTGGACTACTCCGAGCCTGGGTGGGCTGCCAAAAAGTCTGCCAGGGCTTTTTGTGGGACAAAGATCATATGATAGGGGGACAGCAATATTGCCCATGTAGCGAGGCGAGAGCTGAGTGCCCTTGGTTTAGTCATGAGGACCCTGAGAGGGTTGACTCATGAGATCATATGTATGGTTTATCCAGTGACATAGTGCTGCATCTTCTGAATGGCGAACACCAGGGCGAGGCATTCCTTTTCTACGGTAGTGTATCGGTGCTCTGGCCCAATCATCATTCGACTGAGGTAATATATGGCTTGTTCATGACCTACATCATTGTTTTGTGCTAGCAGAGCGCCGAAGGAATGCTCCATCACTTGTACATAGAGCTGGAATGGTTTTCCAGCAACCGGGGCCACCAGGACTGGAGGGTTCGACAAATATTCTTTGATACTGTCGAAGGCACGTTGATATTCTTTATCCCATACGAACGAGACGCCTTTTTTCATGAGATGGGTGAATGGTCAACATCGCCCGGAGAGGTTGGAAATGAACCTCCTAATGTAAGCTAGCCTCCCTTGGAGGCCTCGAAGTTCTCGGAGATTTCTCGGGGGACCCATCTCCATAATTGCCTTTGTTTTCTCAGGGTCTACATGGATACCCTGGGCGGTGATGATGAAACCCAAGAACTTCCCGCTGGATACGCCCAGGAAGGACTTCGTAGGGTTCATTTTCAAATTATGCGCTCGCATCAGGTCGAATACCATCCTCAGATCCTGCAGATGGTCTCCCTTACAGCGACTCTTGACGGCAATGTCATCAACATAGCACTCCACCATCTTGCGTAAGTGGTCTCTGAAGATGATACTCATGAATCTTTGATATGTGGTGCCGGCATTCTTCAAACCGAAAGGCATGACTGTGTAGCAGTATGTGCCAATCGGTGTTCGGAATGATATATGCTTTTCGTCATCAGGAGACATCTTGATTTGGTTGTACCCCGAGAAGCCATCCATGAATGACATACATTCAAACCTGCAGGTATTGTCAATCATGATGTCTGTGATAGGGAGGGGGAATTCAACTTTGGGACATGCCTCGTTCAGATTGCAGAAATCGATGCAGATTCGAATCTTTCCATTCTTCTTGAGGACTGGTACTATCTTGGCGACCCAATCCAGATGTTGTTCCTCACGAATGAAGCCGCTGGCTATTAGTTTGTTGACTTCAGCCTCGATTGCATCTATGATGCCTGGGTGGAAGCGTCGCTGTTGTTGCTTGAATGGCTTTGCATCCGGCCGAATGTTGAGTTTGTGAAGAGCAATATCGGTATTTAACCCCGGCATGTCTTCATAGCTCCAGGCGAACACATCAATCTATTCCTTGACAAGTTCCAGCAGCGATTTTTGCTCTTCGTCTGTTAGGCTTTTACTGACGAAGATTGGTTTCGGAGAAGATTCGCTGCGGAGGTCGACCTGTATAACTTCATCTTCAGTAGAAGGTTCTCTCTGTTTTAACCGCTTTTCCCATTGTGCATCCAACTATTGGGCCCACGGCTCTAACTCGAGGATTTTTGAAATGTTTTCATCTTTTTTATAAGCGTCGGCGAATGCCATGTTGACTGACAGGACTTGTCTGAATACGTCTCCGATGCTGGTTTCTGAGTCAGAAGTTGGTGACCTGGTTGAATGTGAATACCAGTCACATTCTTCATCTGAACTTTCAGGGGTCATTGTGGGTGTAACATACCCTAGTCCACATCGAGTCTTGCTATAGTAGTCCCGTGGTTTGCCAGCCGGGACCGGTGGCTTCAAAGGTAATCGTCGCCCAGCACTGTAGTTCAAGCCTGGTGTAGTTGTCAGATCATACCCTTATTTTTGCATGAGATATTTGGATTGGGGCTATAAAGATACAGAGGCAGTCTCCCGGCATCTGATTCAAGATCGACTTCTTCTATGGTGAAGGGCTGATCGTCCTTCCGGCCGAAGATGATTGGATGGTCCCCTCCCTCGATTATGCGGTAAGCATCTTCCACAGGAGTAAGCTGGTTTGCGGTGTAAACATTCGTCACCTGTGTGTAGGTGAGTGCCTATACCGTGTTCCATAGCATACGTTGTACAAAGCTTATTAAGCTCGAGGTAGTTCAAAGATAGCCCTTTATTGATGAAGTAAGGTATCTTTTCTAGCGGGATTACATCATCTGCGGAGGGAACATCAGTGTGGGAAGCCACATACTTGGCTAGCTCCGGTTCCTCTTCGGCTACCTCCTGTATAAACGAAGACTGAGAGGACGACTTGGGCAGCTTGATCGTCAGAGGTTCAGCTGGTGGAGCAGAACGTGGAGTTGTTGGCAGACTAGCGACCCCCAGTTTGGTACTCGATGCTGGGCGGGGAGTGGTTGGTTCGCTAGAAGTCCCAGGCCTTGCATCGGGGTGACGACTCTTCTTGGGAAGGCGTATCGTCATTGGCTTGTCGGAGGGATTGAGCTTCTCCGTTTGCGGCTGGCCGACTCTCGGCAGCCTGATTGTCAATGGCTCCGTTGTGGGTCTTGGCACTTGGCCGGACCTTGGCAGCCGGATTATCATTTGCTCTTCTTGTGCCGAAAGGCTAATTGCTTCCTTACGCAGAGTGGCTGTAAGGGGTGCGGACTTGCCAGGTTTGCGAGCTTGGAGGTGGATCGTTAGGGGTTCTTCTGATCCTGTTGCTATCTCGGTACGAGCTTGCCCATCTCCTTCACCAAGGTGCCTCTTTGACTTTTCGTACAGGCAGGAGTCTGAGTAGTAGGATTCGACCCCTTTGAAGGGATCGATGTCGGCAAATTCTGTCCTCACAAAGCCGTGTTTGTCGACATACTTGAAACATTAGTGCAGCGTGGAAGGCACGATCATATAATTGTGTATCCAAGGGCTCCCCAAGAGGATGTTGTAAGAAGTGTCTGCATCTATGACGTAACAGGTGACTTCCGACTGGAGATCGCCAATTTGACACTTCAGACGAATTTTCCCAATTGGGTAGCTCCTGCCCGAATTGAAACCGCTGATGGCGGTGCTTGTAGGTGTCAGACGATGCATAAGGATACGGAGATGATGTAATAGACCCTTCGGGATAATGCTTATGGAAGAGCTAGGATCAATGTGCATCCGATCCACCTTTACGTCGCCAATGTATCCAGTATAGTCTAACGGACGATCGTGCAGGTTGGTTTTGATGAGCATGTCCTGCAGAGTGAAGACAATGTTGGGCATTACTCCGTGCAAGTGCTATCTTGGAGATCTGCAGGCGGGTTCTCTCCCGTGAGATTGACCTGAGCCAGGTACGTGTCGACATTTTGGAGTGCATCGCTCAAAGCCACGCGAACATCCTTTGAGAGTCTCAGAAGCTCGTATAATGACAACTTGGCCGGTGTTGGCTAATTGCGCTAAGATGTCGAAGTTGTAGGGCTTCTCCAGCCCCTGCGGTACCTCTTTTCGGAGGGATTTGTCAAAGCGAGTCTCCTTTGGCCTATGCTTGTCGGTCGTCGGAGGCTAAGCCGGTCCCGAAGCGTCAGTTGTAGCGGGCTGATGATCTTCAGCTGAGTTATCAGCCACGGGTTGGGATTGTGCCCCAGACCGAGTGACGACGGCTGTAGCTTCTTCGATATCTGTAGAGATTATACGGCAGGACCTGACTTTTCCACTCTTCTTCTTGCAAATAGAAGATGGTGTAGGCTGAGTCACTTCTGATACCAAGTCTGGATGGACCCACATGACCTCCCCTCGTGATGTGGTGAGGGGCACTAGACCAGCAGCCTGATCTCGGGGAGGTGGAAGATTAGCAATCTCCATTGTCGCCAGAGGAATGGGGACCACACCGTCTTAAGTTTCCATTGGAAGGAAGCTGCCAAATTGCACTGACATCATATTGGCTGCCACGGTTACCTCCTCGAAATCGATGGCCAGAGCGTTCGAATCGATGAGATTTTGGATGTATCATTTTAGTTCGTAGCAGTCGTGTGTAGCATGGTGGACGTAGCGGTGGTAATGGCAGTATTTTGGGTTCTCTATTTCTGTCGGCCGAGGTTCCCGTCTTGGTGGAGGAAGCTGAATTCTGTCTCCTTGTATGAGCATGTCCAAGATGGGCTTGACGTGACCGTCTTCGAAGGAGTATTTACGGCCATTGTTTGTCTGTCGATTTTGACTCAGGTTTCTGGGCTGTGTCGGCCACCATAGCATGCTTGCCCTTGTTGTCCCGATTGTTAGTAGAGCTACCCCCATTGTTGGTGTTGGTGTTGGGACGCCTTCCCTTGTCCTCTCCCTCTGAGATGTACAATCCCAGTTGGCGAGCCT